>JAXGGA010011240.1:0-43255 GCA_038373865.1 Uloborus plumipes
CAAATTTTCAGATGGCAGTAGCATCGCATAGAACAGGTATAAATGCGCAGTGCTTTTACAGAGCTTTCATTTCTGTTCAAGTTATTCATGTGAAGAGGTTTTAACGTGATGATGACCGCACGACGTGAATTAACAGACTTTGAACGCGGAATGTTAGTTGGAGCTAGACGCATGGGTCATGCCATTTCGGAAATCGTTAGAGAATTCAACATTCCCAGATCCACTGTGTCAAGAGTGTGCCGAGAGTATGAAATTTCAGGCATAACATCCCACCATGGACAGCGCAGTGGTCGACCGCCTGCACTTAAAGATCGAGACCGGCGACGTCTGCAAAGAGTCGTAAATTCTAACAGACAAGCAACACTGCGTCAAATCACCGTAGAAATCAATGTGGGACGTACAATGGACGTGTCTGCTAGAACTGTGCGGAGAAATTTGGATTTCTTGGGCTATTCCAGCAGAAGACCGACTCGAGTGCCTTTACTGACAGAACGACATCGCTTGCAGCGACTCTCGTGGGCACGTGAGCATATCGGTTGGTCCCTAGATGAATGGAAAACCGTGGCCTGGTCCGATGAGTCACGATTTCAGCTGGTAAGAGCCGATGGTAGGGTTCGAGTGTGGCGCAGACCCCACGAAGCCATGGACCCAAACTGTCAGCAAGGCACTGTTCAAGCTGGTGGTGGCTCCGTAATGGTGTGGGCTGTTTTTTCATGGATGGACTTGGTCCTCTAGTGCGACTGGACCGAACATTGACTGGAAATGCTTATGTGCAGCTACTTGGAGATCACTTGCAGCCATTCATGGACTTCATGTACCCAAACAACGATGGGATTTTTATGGATGACAATGCGCCATGTCACCGGGCCACAACTGTTCGCAATTGGTTTGAAGAAAATTCTGGACAATTCCAACGAATGATTTGGCCACCTAGATCGCCCGACATGAATCCCATTGAGCATTTATGGGACACCATCGAGAGGTCTGTTCGTGCCCAAAATCCTGCCCCATCAACGCTTTCACAATTATGGACGTCTATCGAGACAGCATGGCTCAATATTCCTGCAGAAGACTTCCGACGACTTGTTGAGTCCATGCCACGTCGAGTTGTTGCACTTCGCCGGGCAAATGGAGGGCCGACACGATATTAAGAGGTATCCCATGACTTTTGTCACTTCAGTGTATATATATATATATATATATATATATATATATATATATATATATATATATATATATATATATATATATATATATATATGTGTGTGTGTGATATATATTTAAAAATAAATTAAATTATTCGTAATGTTTTTTTAGTATAGAACGTCAAAATTCAAACGTCAAAAATCCGAACATATTTCCATTGCAGGCTTAATAATTTCCCTTTTTAGTCAGTAAACAAAAAGAGTTGACTTCCATTTGGTTAAAAATGTAAGCACATACTGTAAAAGTCTCTGTAAATGTCTCTGATCTTCTAACGATCTCCGAGAAGACAGGAGGCCATGGTGCGGAAAGACGAGCCAAACCAATCCTGAAAGTCGACCTAGCTCCTGCCTATACTGTAGCTTGCAGGCAGGAGCTAGGTCGACTTTCAGGATTGGTTTGGCTCGTCTTTCCGTACCATGGCCTCCTGTCTTCTCGGAGATCGTTAGAAGATCAGAGACCTTTTCCCTTTTCTGTGTTTTTGTAAATAGTCTTTCCTTTTAAAAATTGTTGGTTTTGTTTTTTGCTTTTACTACTTACATCTGTAAGCCTCGTGGTATACTTTGTGGAACACGAGGAGTTTTTATTCTTGTGCTAATAAAAAAAAATAAATAAATACCGTAAAATGGGGTGAATCGGAACACTTTTCAGCTTTGATTGCAAAAAAAGCAGTTAAAAGATTTTTTTTATTTGATTTTCTGGGTAAAAACTTCGATCTTGCTTTACTTTTGATATTACAAGCAAAGACAACACATTTTGAACAATTATTATTCAAATACATAGGAAATTATGGGTGTTCCGAATCACCCCGCTGATAGGGGTCAATCGGAACACATGTTAAATTTTTTTTTTTTTTTTTTTTTTCCATTTAACCTGTAATAGGTCTCACAAGCATGAGTAATATTGATAGGGGAGAATAAGAACAGATAATTACTGTCAAATAAAAGTATAATTTCAATACCAGTAAACGTTTATAATTTGTCAAAAATCAAAATAATTTTGAACTTATGAAAAATGAAAAGTAATTTTAAGAAATGCTTTTGAATTGAAATACAAAGATTTAACATGAATGGAAGTCACTCATGTCGTCCACAAATATGTACTTGTCCTTAAAACTAGCAATTGTGACTTGGCTTAAGTTTTTTCATACCATCTTCTGGGATGAACTCTGTCTTTTCTTTAGTTTCTTGAAATCTCTGGGTTTCGGGGATTGTCCTGAAAGATTTTAACGCTTATTCATGACTGTCTGTGCACTGGCCTTTTGCTGCATAATGTCTATATGACTTTCCCCCGCGTATTTTAAGTAAAAAGAAGTCTCCCGGAGAAAAAATCTTTTGAAATCTGCAAATTTTTGTCATTCTAAGATCTAGTTGCTCACGAGAAGGGATAAACAGTAATAAATCCTTGTCCTTGTCTTGATTAGAAGAATTGAGGTTAGAATCTATATTTTTGAAACAGTTTCTTTCAAATAAGTTTGAATTGGAACAACAGAACAAAGTGTTCCGATTCACCCCGCAAATTTTTTTCCTATGGCATTTTTCAGAGTTCTTCATGTTTATGACACAATTTATTAAAAATGTAAATTCTAATGTGGTATTCTGTTGTTAAGATACATGTATAATTGAAACATACCACTTTTAGGTTTAAAATATAAGAAGGTTTGTTCTTGCATGTGAAGTTTTGCAGTCTATGAAAATGTGATGTTTTTTAGCATTCCACGTGCAACCCTCCTTAGAAACCAGTAGCGTTTCCAGATTGACAAAAGTAATTTTTTCCTACTTCCTATGATCTTGGCTTCCTTAAAAAAAATCAATGGCAAAAAATACCCAATAGTATATTTATGAAGAATTTCTTTGTACGGTCGGGAAGTTTTGTTCCGATTGACCCCGCTGTTCCTATACACCCCATTTTACGGTACTGTAGCATTATGTACTTGTATTGTACGTTATGTTCATTCATGTTGTATAACCACTCTTTTTGATTAAACTACACTCTTTTTACTTCCTTTTACGTAGTAAAGGAAGTATTGTGATCACGAAAAAAATTTCACTCAAATTTCGGTTTAAATTTTGACTTTGCTCACCCCTGAATGAATGTCGCGTACTTTTTTCGACCTGTCAGCACGTGCATATGTACCTAACAACATACAAACAGCCGAAAAATCGATTTCGACCACCCCCGAGTAAATTACGACGAGTTTTCTCATGACGTCTGTATGTACGTATGTGCGGATGTATGTGCGGGTGTATGTGCGGATGTATGTGCGTATGTGGCTCGCATAACTCAAAAACTATATGCCGTAGAAACTTCTAGCTTGGTATGTAGGCTCTGAGGGGGGTCTAGTTGTGCACCTCCCCTTGTGATTGCATTCGAATGTTCCTAAAGGGGTCTTTTACCCCTTTTTTGTGGTAAATCAATGTTAATTTCAATACAAACTCAAGTGATATGAATTGGCGCCACCACTTGGCGACATGTCGCCAAACTTTTGGTCGCCAAGTGTGTGACGCCAACTTGGCGACATATCGCCAAGTTGGCGACAAATTTGGCGAAAATTTTTTTTTCGAATTTGGGTTCAACTTGGCGCTATTGGCGATATTTTGCGAAAAATTCACTGAATGATGTTAAAATCGGCAATATTTAGAAAATTAACCAGTGTGAAACATTTTTCTGCACTGTTTCGTGGCAGATTAGGGGAGTAAATATTTGAATTGCTACCTTGCTCACTCCAAGCCTTTTTTTTAACACTTAAGGCAACTACTAAGAAATTTACACGTAAAAGGAAGTAGTGTGGGGTCCATACCAGATTTTTTTGCCTAAATTGCAAATTTTCATGCTTATTTTTGAAAACTTGAACGATTCTTAAATCCGATCTGAACTGCCTACGGTACCCCATTAGTTCGGATTTTTTGACGCTCTACGGTATATGCATGTCTTATTTTTCGAATTTTGATCGCAAACATTATCATACTGTCACCGGTTGAAATAAATGACATTTAAAACGTTTTAGACACGCAATTTTTTTATCCCTTTGCAGTAAGATAAATAAAACATTAGAGTTTAAGGCTGGATCAATACCAACCAATAAAAAACAAATGACTTGGAATGCATTTTAAGGAAGTTAGAAAAAGGCAGGAAAGGAAACGATGCTGTATTCAGAAGACATAAAGAACCCTAGGAAATCTTCGAAGTCTATTATTCTTTTCACACCTTCTTTTTTTTTTTTTTTTTGCCTGAACGTGACTAGGGCGTAAATGGTCAAGAAGAAATGAGAAATAATATCCGTTTTTCTCAATATTGATCAAGTATGTATTTTCTTGAGTTGAAGAAACGTAAGAACAGTTTTCTGCGTTGTTTCTTTTTATTGGCAACGTTTAGCATTTAGCAGTTTGTGGTAGAGTGGTATTATGACGCCCTCTACTTGAATTATATTTTGAAGATTGTGAGACATATAGTTGAGATATTACGTAACTAGTTAACAGAAATATTATTTGAATAGTAATTTGTATTATTATGGTAACAAGGGGGGTTCAAAATCATTTGAAAAAAATCAAGTTAAAAATATTTTCTCCACATTGCTGCCAATGTTTCAATAATCAATGTAAATTACTAAAGAAAAATTCAGTTTTAAACTTTTTTTGACAGTTTGTACAATTTTTTCGTTTACAGGTGTTTTTGAAGCAATCAGTAAATTGCCCCCCCCCCCCTCTTCCCAAACTATTGGTGTTTTATTAAAAATCTGCTCTTTTTTCGTGAGAAATCAGCATCTTTAAGGAATAAGTCCTCTCTACCCTTAAATATTGAAGACTGCACCTAATCCCGCCTAAACTTTATCATATCATATAGAACAAGGACATGCTTGAGAATAATAAAATTTCAGTTTTTTTTTTTTGAACCACGCTATGTGTTACTTAAAGTAACTTTAGAGAGCATTATATTTGTCCGTTTGTCGCGCTCACCAGGTATAGCATTTTACCATTTTTTCCCCCCAATATACAAGTTTATACTTTAACATCAAGTAATAATAATTACCGCGTTTAAGAAAAGAATAAATATGAAGAAGGATGTTATTTAGAAAAAATGAGTAATATATTGAACTAGTGAACCGGTTAAAAGTTGTTCTGTAATGACGTTGCAAATTTAAAAGTTATTAAAAATTTTCATAAACTACAAATTGTTTCGTTTTGTTAAAACAATACGCAAAAAGAATATTCTTTAAAAATACCTGATGCCACAACGCGTACGTTTGTTATAAATGCGTATTGATGCATCTGTTGTGTACAAAGTTTAAACTATTTGAAATAATAGCAAGAAATAAAAAGTTTTAAGCTATTTTGTCAAACTTTTTATGAGGCTATTTTACTCACCAAACTCAACAATTCTTGAAAGAGTAAAATCAATCCAAATTGTCAAATCATATACAGTAAAACGAAAAAAAAAATTATATTTTTAATATGGGTAGTATTTGCTATAGAATTACACTATTTGGGCTTAAATAAGTTTTACTGTGATTTTACCTATCCATATTAGAGTAGAATTGTAATGCCTAAAGTATTAGCTGTCTTGTTCACGCTAGCCCCAACATATGAAAGGAAAAAAAAAAGATTTTCTAATGTTACAAAAGTCTGTTACAATACACATATTATATACAAATTATTACATATTATTCCGTCAGGACATTTTTACTCGACTTTTGCGTGACACTTCAAGCGTGATGAACAGTAATAACTTTTTCTGCATTCACATATCCGATATTTTTTTAAGTTTCATCCATCAGTTTTTCTTTTCTTTCTGATATTTATGCAATTTTCGCTTTGTTTTCTGTAACGCTATTGTCCTTTTTGCATGAAGAAACGTTTTAAGAGCTATAAAAAAAACCTAATTATTTTTCTTTCCAGTAGAGGGCATCTTTTATGCATGAAGTAGCTCGTAGCAGACGGTGGGCAGTAGTGAAAGAAGGGAAAAGGGGAAAAAATGAACTTTGTTGTATTGTAAGTCAGCTTTTTAAAAGGATCGAAAAGATTTTTTGGAAATATCTTTTTTTTTCTTTGGTTATAATGCCTGTGTTTTAACTTCATTGTCCGAACTTTTTAATTAGTCAATATCAAACTGTTGAAAAATGCCATTTGACGTTGCATTGTGCAAAAAACTTAATTCTTGTTTTTTGTTTATGAATGAGGGATTCTTTTTTAGAAACCACTTTCATTTCAATGGATTCATTAAAGGTTTTTTTTTCTTAATGGAAAATTTGTATATATTAATTTTCTGTTCTGTCTCTATTATTTTATTTTATTACGATTAGTTTAACCAAAAAGTTAATATACGTATGCTTCGATTTGTATATTATCATAAGGACAAAACTGAGAAAATTCTTTAACGTCCTAAGAAGAATAGTATCAGTTTATTTCGTAGTATTTTTTTAAATATTGCCCCCTGTTTTGGCTCAAAGAATAAAAACTCCCTCCCTCCCCTAATTTGACAAAGTTTATACATACAGATTCGTTATCTAGTGTAAATAGTACATATTTTTGTATATTAAGACGTAGAGGCAGCGTACTGAGTTTTGTGGAACTGATTTTACCAACTACTTTCATTTGATGGTGCAACAATTTGTAAACTACGCACAACATTTGATTAGTTTCAAAAATACATTTTAATGCATATCACGGAAGTATTTTTTATTATAACTTGCAATCAATCTCTTTATAGCCATTTTAAGAAGCAGATTATTAAATCAGATTTTATTAAATCAGATATTTATTAAATCTATTTATTTATTAAGATATTTATTAAATCAGATATTGATGCATTATTATGAACAAACTGATAAAGCTGAAACTTGATTTTCTCTTTTGATAGAAATTTTTTTAAGTCACTCAACCCATCTCTATTTTTCACAATTATTAGTTTGTTTTTGTTTTATTGTAACTGAAGTATCTTTTATTTTACAATATAAAAATTGATAAAATAGGAACGTACACAAGGCAAATGTGGCAGAAAACGTACCCAGTCAAGGATTTTCACCATACCCTTTACATAGCTAATGTCAAAAAGATACACGATATGGAAAAGATAAAAAGCATAAAGGTTATATTTTTCTTCAAATTATAAATCTCAGTCAAAAAATTTTCACACCTCAAATGATAACGGTAATTATTTCAAAGATTTCCAAACAGCTGTTGTATTATTGGAATTGGATAAACATTTTTTGTAAAATGTTTACCCAACTAAATTTTCGTACCTTACATCAGTTGTTCTATGAAGAATAACTGAGTATAAATTTTCTATTATTTATTTTCGGAGATCGGTTGCATATGGTTTCATTTGCATTTGTCCCAAAAAAGGAGATGTTGCAACAGCTTCCGAAACTGATGACATCAACTTCTTTCATCCAATGATCAGTAGAGGCACTGAAAGGGATGTTTTGAATAAAAAAATTTGACTGTGACATTTCTAGGAGATCGGTTGCATGTGGTTTCATTTGTATTTGTCCCAAAAAAGGAGATGTTGCAACAGCGTCCGAAACTGATGACATCAATTACTTTCATCCAATGATCAGTAGAGGCACTGAAAGGGATGTTTTGAATAAAAAAAATTTGACTGTGATATTTCTGGAATCATTGCAATCATAATCTCGACTGATTCAAATTATTATTTTTTTTAAATGAATTTAAGGTATTTTCTTAGATGTTCTGATCGCCGGTACCTCGTAATAGCATCAAATTATTTCAGCAGCATTTTTTTTCAATTTTTAATCTTCGTGTGTTAAACCTCCTTATGTCAGGTCAACTTTCCTTCTACTGGAGAAGCTTGACACAGTAGGACGATCTTGAAAAATTACTAATAAAAAAAAAATAACATATAACTCAATTAAAAAATTACAGTGTCAAAAGTTGCCAGATAATACAAGGAAACAAATAATGTCAATTTGGAAATTTTCCAGTGGTCATGAAAAATTGGAAACATGTATTTTGCTAAAGGCGGGTCAAACTTTCCTAGCTTCTCCTAGTGTCGTTAATAAACGCTACAAGAAAATTTAACCAGCTTCCATACAAATTTTAATTAAAACGCTAATACATAGTTTAAAGCATAAAACCACACATTTCATTTCGTTCAAGTCAAAAACCTTTACATTTCATTCCAAAGGACATTCGCTGCGGTTGGAGTAGCCGTAAAACTCTTTCTATCTTCTGTTTATAGAAGGAATGAATTTTGGTTACATAATTACCATCGCAATCCCATGCGAGAGACATCCATAAATTAAATTTAGCAAACTATTTCTGCGGAATAAAATTGGAAGGATTGTGTTCTTGTTCCTCCAAGTGCCAATTTTAGCATTTCCGAAAAGGACTTTCTCTTAAATTGAATGATGAAATCGGAACTTTTCCTAATGGATTTGCAAGGAAAGAGTGATGCCTAATTTCGCCGTTATTACGACATTCATGGAAATGTGCATCTTAGGTTAATTAATTTCGTTTTGGACGGAAATAATGGAAGTATAATACGGAAGGAGGCTTCAGTGTATTATTTTCAGTGTTTTGTAGCCCATCTTTTTTTTTACAAGAAGTCAACCCGATTCCTCAATTTTTTCAAAAAAAAAAAAAAAAAAGTCACATTTTTTTTACTGTTTCAAGAGTTGAACTTTGTTATGAGCCTTAATTTCAAAGCAATATTTTGTTGTTTAATAACTGCCCATTTACCTCCACTCCATTTATCAATTAAATATAGTTATAACAAAAAACCTTTTTATCTGCTTATCAAAAGTATTTAGATTAATAATGAGATGAAAAAAAAGTTGAAATATATATATACAGGGTGTCCACTCCAATCGTGGACCAATAGCTAATTTCTAAACCGTTAGAGATAAGCATATAGTTTATTTAGGAAAAAATCTCCAAATTACGAAAGGAATTTTGGGTCTATTCAATGTTTTTCAAAAAATCAAATTTTGAAAGAATTACGAAATTTAAATTTTTATACAGCCCCCCAGTCCTATCAATCATATTTAGTAAAACATTCTTGACACTGTAACGTTTAAAACTAAAAAAAAATCACTCTTCTACCACAAAAATTGACCGAGTTATGACGTTTTGAAAAATCAAGATTTTGCATTATTTCATGACGTCATCGAGCGATCGCTTAAGGGACTGTATGCGAAATCCTTCAAAATCTTGATTTTTCAAAACGTCATAACTCGGTCAATTTTTGTGGTAGAAGAGTGATTTTTTTTTAGTTTTAAACGTTACAGTGTCAAGAATGTTTTACTAAATATGATTGATAGGACTGGGGGGCTGTATAAAAATTTAAATTTCGTAACTCTTTCAAAATTTGATTTTTTGAAAAACATTGAATAGACCCAAAATTCCTTTCGTAATTTGGAGATTTTTTCCTAAATAAACTATATGCTTATCTCTAACGGTTTAGAAATTAGCTATTGGTCCACGATTGGAGTGGACACCCTGTATATATATATATATATATATATATATATATATATATATATATATATATATATATATATATATATATATATATATATATATATATACACACTGCGATGCAAAAGTTTAGACAAAATGCAAATATGTGAATAAAAAGAAAACTATTCAACGAAATGCTTTCAAATTTCTACTGCAGGTACACAATATGGTCCCAAATACGTGTCTGGAGTTCTTATAACTATAACTGGAATCAAATTTTGGATATTACAAAAGACATTTTTTTACATTGTTGCAAAAGTTTAGACAATAGTCAGATTTTATGCAAATATCCCTTGAAATGTGATTGGTGGAGGAAATGCGGGACTGTATTATTCATTTATAAAGTGCAGAGATTGCTGAATAAATAATCAAAATCTCAAAAGCTCTTTAGTTCTCGTGTAAAGAAGATGAGAAAGTTTGGAGGTCGAAATTTGAAAATGAACCTACTTTATTAATTTTTTGGCTCTAGTATGGTAGTACATTGTTTTTTACTTTGTGGAGAGCAAATTCAGACATGCGTATCGATCAAAAAGTCCAAGAAAAATTATATTTCTTAAGGATGAAGGAATTGAAAAAACGGCTCAGACTGACGATTCGCCCCTTAATCCTACAAAACTTCAACTTGGGTCAAAAACAGCACGTGACAGCATAAGTAGATGAACAACTGAATAGGAATGCATAAAAAAAAACAAAGAATTGTGCTTGAGCCTTTTCGGACAGAGTGTCCCAAATAAGCCAGATTTTAATGTGAAAAGCAGCATATGTATCATCGTGACTAAAAAATGAATGGTACTTTCTTTGATAAAAATTATTAAAATTGGGATGGCCTAGATGGATTATAATTCTTTTCGCGGGACTTGAGACATATCCAATGATCATATGCTGTGCTGCTTTTACCAATAAAATCTGGCTTATTTGGGACACTCTGTCCGAAAAGGCTCAAGCACAATTCTTTGTTTTTTTTATGCATTCCGATTCAGTTGTTCATCTACTTATGCTGTCACGTGCTGTTTTTGACCCAAGTTGAAGTTTTGTAGGATTAAGGGGCGAATCGTCAGTCTGAGCCGTTTTTTCAATTCCTTCATCCTTAAGAAATATAATTTTTCTTGGACTTTTTGATCGATACGCATGTCTGAATTTGCTCTCCACAAAGTAAAAAACAATGTACTACCATACTAGAGCCGATTTAAAAGACAAAAAATTAATAAAGTAGGTTCATTTTCAAATTTCGGCTTCCAAACTTTCTCATCTTCTTCACACGAGAACTAAAGAGCTTTTGAGATTTTGATTATTTATTCAGCAATCTCTGCACTTTATAAATGAATAATACAGTCCCGCATTTCCTCCACCAATCACATTTCAAGGGATATTTGCATAAAATCTGACTATTGTCTAAACTTTTGCAACAATGTAAAAAAATGTCTTTTGTAATATCCAAAATTTGATTCCAGTTATAGTTTTAAGAACTCCAGACACGTATTTGGGACCATATTGTGTACCCGCAGTAGAAATTTGAAAGTATTTAGTTGAATAGTTTTCTTTTTATTCACATATTTGCATTTTGTCTAAACTTTTGCATCGCAGTGTATATATATATATTACAGTCCAGTTTTAAGAACTCCATACCACATATATATATATAACCACATATATATATATATTACAGTATAGTTTTAAGAACTCCAGACACGTATTTGGGACCATATTGTGTACCCGCAGTAGAAATTTGAAAGTATTTAGTTGAATAGTTTTCTTTTTATTCACATATTTGCATTTTGTCTAAACTTTTGCATCGCAGTGTATATATATATATATATATATATATATATATATATATATATATATATATATATATATATATATATGTATATGTATATGTATATATATATATATATATATATATATATATATATATATATATATATATCAGTAGCGAGGCGTGACTTCAAGCGTCAGTCATCGCTAACTTTCAGGTCCCTAAAGAAATATACCAGACCATATGTTTCGCTCAGGCGTGTTTGTGATAAGAAATTTCTGAAAATTTTGGGCTGCCGTTTCCGAAATTTAATTTTTCAGTTTTCGAAAATTTTATTTCCGTTAAAGCAGGAAATTCTCCTCACACATAAATGAAGTACACTTTGAAATGATAAAAATCATTCATGTTGTTTTTATGAGTTTTAAAACTAAATAGTAATTAAAAAATTCAACTAACCTTGTAAAAATCTTGGTTCACATATGCTTCTTTTTCAATTTGAAAAGTTCAAGCTTGCTGAAATGCAAAGCTCGAACGGCAACGAGCACTACTTTTTATGAAAAACATTTATTATTGAAACTAAAAAGAGAGAGTAAAAAAACAAAACCACGCACACATATATTCGTTTTTGAAAGTTCGATGAAGTTCCAAAACACAAAAGGTAACAGTGTTTTCCCCATGCAAAACTACCATTGCAAACAATATTGTCTTCGACCCGTCGAGCTCATATAGGCGCCATCGTAAGATAACAATTTTTTTCTAACCGCAACCCCTTTTTTTTGAAAAATGTGACGCACCGAATTGAAAAAAAAAATAAAAAAGAATGAACGAAACAGGAGAAAAAAATCTCTACCCCTCCCCATCCAACCCCCACGATCCGCCAAAACTGAGAGTTGCCAGTAAAAACAAAATTTCCGCGGGTCATCGCCGATGAGTCTTATTACTACATCTAAGGGAAGCTGTGAAAGAATCTGATTGGCTGAAATGGCTGACAAGCGAAAAAACTTGCGCGCGCACACACAAATCCGATGCGATATCTGTAGCGATGAGTGAAGGTCACGCCTAATCGTTTACTCAACAGATGGCACCACTAAAATAAAATTATTTGGAACATTAAATAATTCCGAAAAAATAATCTGAAAATAAAATTTTAAAAACTTTAATTCTTCCAGTGCAAAACGAGGTTTGCCTTCAGGTCATCGGCGAATCGTTCGATGACTTGAGGCCTCGCTACTGATATATATATATTATATATATATATATATATATATATATATATATATATATATATATAATATATATATATATATTATATATATATATATATATATATATATATATATATATATATATATATATATAATATATATATATATATATATATATATATCAGTAGCGAGGCGTGACTTCAAGCGTCAGTCATCGCTAACTTTCAGGTCCCTAAAGAAATATACCAGGCCATATGTTTCGCTCAGGCGTGTTAGTGATAAGAAATTTCTGAAAATTTTGGGCTGCCGTTTCCGAAATTTAATTTTTCAGTTTTCGAAAATTTTATTTCCGTTAAAGCAGGAAATTCTCCTCACACATAAATGAAGTACACTTTGAAATGATAAAAATCATTCATGTTGTTTTTATGAGTTTTAAAACTAAATAGTAATTAAAAAATTCAACTAACCTTGTAAAAATCTTGGTTCACATATGCTTCTTTTTCAATTTGAAAAGTTCAAGCTTGCTGAAATGCAAAGCTCGAACGGCAACGAGCACTACTTTTCATGAAAAACATTTATTATTGAAACTAAAAAGAGAGAGTAAAAAAACAAAACCACGCACACATATATTCGTTTTTGAAAGTTCGATGAAGTTCCAAAACACAAAAGGTAACAGTGTTTTCCCCATGCAAAACTACCGTTGCAAACAATATTGTCTTCGACCCGTCGAGCTCATATAGGCGCAATCGTAAGATAACAATATTTTTCTAACCGCAACCCCTTTTTTTTTGGAAAATGTGACGCACCGAATTGAAAAAAAATATAAAAAAGAATGAACGAAACAGGAGAAAAAAATCTCTACCCCTCCCCATCCAACCCCCACGATCCGCCAAAACTGAGAGTTGCCAGTAAAAACAAAATTTCCGCGGGTCATCGCCGATGAGTCTTATCACTACATCTAAGGGAAGCTGTGAAAGAATCTGATTGGCTGAAATGGCTGACAAGCGAAAAAACTTGCGCGCGCACACACAAAACCGATGCGATATCTGTAGCGATGAGTGAAGGTCACGCCTAATCGTTTACTCAACAGATGGCACCACTAAAATAAAATTATTTGGAACATTAAATAATTCCGAAAAAATAATCTGAAAATAAAATTTTAAAAACTTTAATTCTTCCAGTGCAAAACGAGGTTTGCCTTCAGGTCATCGGCGAATCGTTCGATGACTTGAGGCCTCGCTACTGATATATGTATATATATATATATATATATATATATATATATATATATATATATATATATATATATATATATATATATATATATATATATATATCCACGTATATATATTAGTAGAACTAAATAACGCATTTTAAAAGTTAGCGTAAATGTTTTGAAGTTAAATTTCTTTATCACTATTTTTTTTGGGAACTAAATATCGATTACAATAAAAATGCAAATTTAACAAGTTTCTTTAAATGATTTAAAGAACAATTTATGTTCGTCTTCCTTAGTTTAGATTTTTCGAAATAATTTTGAAAATTAAATGCTCGTATTCGAAGACTATTAACACTAGAGACACGTGTAATATGTTATTTTTTCAGAAATAAAGTGCTCTATAAATTTCTATTGATAAATTGTTTTTAAGGGGTCGTCTTCATATAAAAATCGGCATTAACTTTAAAATTTTCTATGAAAACCCCCCTTTTTTATCGCATATTTGTGATTAGCAACATCATTTAACTTTGTATACCAAATCGTTTTAAATTTGCTCCAGCCGTTGCTTCACAATTGAACTGAGAAAAAACCGTTCCGTAATGTTAAAAATATTTTTGATACTTGGGCATATAATAACTAAATCACGATAGGTACGGCAAAGTTTGCTTTTTTATGTCGAAGTATGAATCAACCCAACAATAAAAACGTCATTGACTTCCTCTCAGATAGCATTTTGAATTTTTTATGAATTATGAAATTAATATTCGAAAAAGTGATGATCTGGAACTATGTAATATTTTGATGGAGAAACAATCTAGAAGGGGTTTCAAAGGAGAATCCAAAATGGGAGCTCAAAATATCCAGTAGTTTTTGAGATATGCCAAAAGAACCATTTTTAAGGACCATATACAACTGTGCAAACTGAAACAATAGCAGGGAATTTCTATGCAAAGAAAGAGGAATATGCTTATCCACCAGTTGCAGAACATGATCAGCGTTTTATATAGTATTTAGTTTTCAACAGTTAAATTATGTTGAAAGCAAAACGCTAATAAAACTGCTGAGTATATTTTAAAACTGGTAGGCAATCCAATTTTTTGTCCATTAGTGAGAAGTCTACATTCATGCAACATGTAGCAATTCAGAAAACTTTTTACGTGGACACTTGATTTTCATAGAAAACTGTGGTGTCTCGGAAGGTTATTTGGAATAATTTGTAACGATTAAACTTTTTTTTAATTCTGAGCCACGGTTTTAACATTTTTGCCAAACCTAATACAATAGTTTATATAAATACAAGAGGTTACTTTTAAGTTGTAACCTTTTTTCAGAAGGTATGTGCTGCAACTGTTAGTGCGTAGCTAAAAGTATCTATCCTTGTTTAATCAAAAAGATAGAATGTTGCGTTTTTCCCTTGAACTCTACACAGTAGGGGTTTCTCTTCCAAATTTCAAAAAATATTATAACTTTAACAAAACCAAATAATTTTAAGCAACTGTATCATTGCGAGTAGCTTTAGGTAATTTAATCGAAAAAATATGATTTGTCTACTCTTTGTAAATTTCGACCTTGAAAGTAGCATTTTAAATGTGGTGGCGGTCCCTAAATCTTTGGTCGGTCATAACTTTTGTTCTGCTGGTCCTAAAGTGATGCCGCTTGGTACCCAGCATACTTTTGGCCCTCCGTACCTAATTATGTAACTAAATGTAGGGGTTCCCTTTGAAAATTCAGACTTTGAGTTCATTTCTCTTTGTATATAGCCCCTTATCAAAATTTTACTCACATCGTTTTAAAGACGACTTTAATCCATGTCAAAAGACACCTTTCTTTTGTTCGTGGCAAGTATAGCAGCCGAATAATTCAGAGTGAAGAAAATAAATACCTTTGTGCGAAAGATGTAGAGTTTAAATCCAACGTTTAAATGCACAAATTTACAGGTATACTGTAGACACGTGTTTCAGAAATTTATTTACAAGTATGTACACCTTTCTTAAATGAAATCTGGAAAATTTTGGGAGACGTCTTTTTTTCTTGGCGGGATTCGCAATTCCTTCGCACGTGGCCCTCACCGCCACATTTCCAGCACTTTGAGTTATCAGGTCGCTAAGATTCTCAAACGTTTCAATTTCCAGGTAGTATTTTCCCCAATGAATAAACTATGTTTCTCTTCTCTTAAAGATCCCATTCATCCTCTTAATAGTTGTAGTATTTATAAAATTAATTGCATTTGCAATCTCTCCTGTATAGGACAGACGTGACGGGCTTTGAAATTCCGCTTAAAAGAACATCAGAATTATGTGAAAAAGCAACAATTAAATAAGTCTAGTATTGCGCAACATTGTTGGGACAAGAATCATTCTTTCGATTTTAATTCCTTTCAAATTGTCCAAAAATGCCCCAACCCATCAGATCTTGATTTTTGGGAATCCTTGCACATTTTGAAAAACAGTTCTGACTTAGTTTACGATATAAATGCTATTCCTTATTTTTCTGCTGTTTGGCGTCCGTTTGTATAAATTATAATTGTTAGCCCTTTGGCTTTTCGTGTCGCTTATCTGTACTTTTCAATTTTTGTTCACATTTTTTCATTAATTTAAAATTTTATTTCATTCTGTTTTCTTCTGCTGTTTTTTCTGTGTGTTACAAGTGCTTCGGTACATAATTTTCTTATTCGCAAATTTATTGCTAATTTATTCATAAGTGGTTTCATTTTTTGACAATGTTTAAGATCTATTGGATCTTTTGAAAATTTATTTCTTAACGGTTTTTTTTGATGGTCTCATGTAATAAATTTCGGCTCTAAGCATTGCCTTGTTTGTTTTGTTTATTTCCAGTTTTTACTATTCATAATATCTTTTGTTCGAATGTGTTGCTTTTATCGGATGATTCTTCATCCTAAAGCACACTTCTTGTATTGAAAAAGGGGCTCCTTGTAGCCCCGAAACACGTGTCTACAGTATACCTGTAAATTTGTGCATTTAAACGTTGGATTTAAACTCTACAAATTCAGAGGGTTTCGTTTTTTTTTCTATGACTGTACGTTCGGCTGTCCTTTTGACCAGTTGAGTAATTCAACCTTTAACTCCAAGAACTGTTTTAATTTTTAATTTCTTGTATGTGTTCTTTGCTTACTCTATCTTGAGTTAGTTTGATAGTGAATGTTTCATAACTTTTTAAAATTTAAAACTTTTTTGAATTGTTACTTTATTAACAAATAAAACTTTTTGATTATATATATTTATTTTGTTGCGCTTTTTTTCTAATTTTTGTTACTAATTTTTTATTGATTTCAACTTATTTATTGCAGCTACACAAATATATTCCTATACAAATTTTTAAATTTTGCCTGTGTTAAATATGTCATGTATATAACATTATGGTGATGAGTTTGAGACATAAATATTTACGTAGACCGTGCTTCAGTCGAAATTTTAGATTGCAAGGAAGAAGACGTTTCCGAGTACAATCACGAAATCACAATATTTTTTGCAAGCTATTTTTTCTACTTCGGCCAGGCCCGTCATTAGGGGAGGGTGCCCTCCCCCCCCCCCCGGATTGGAAAAATTAATGTTTTTTACATATGATTGATTCGTCGTGATTTCTGTTTTTTCCCCCCCTCGATACATTTAGAGCATAGCTACCAGCTTTCTTTAACATGGTTTGGTTACAAAATCTTGGTCGTCGCTTCACATGCTGCATTTTGGATTTAGGTATAGTTTAACAACGGAGAGATGGCGCTTGAACTTGTGGCGCAAACGACCGTTTCATTTTTAAAATAGATGAGATCAGCAAAAAAAAAAAAATGTTGCTCTCTTCGTCTTTGAAAGTTTTTACTGTCTGCATGATCTGTCTATAATAAACTGAGGGAGTCCGTTTCCTCTTCAAGGTCACCCGCCATCTCTCCGTGGTCAAACTTTAAAGTAGTATCTTCTATATAGCACGTTTAGTTTTAATAATACGAATTCGCTTTTAGTGATAAAAAATAGCTTGATGAAGTAAAAATTCAGATTATAAGGATGAGGTCTACTGACTACTTTTATGCTGGTCAGTGAACGAGGTGGGTAATTCCTGTGTTCTTTGTAGTAAGGAATCTTTCACTCAGATTTTGAAAATCCGCAACTAGAGTTCGTATTTATAAAAAAAAATAGTTTTTATTTCATAAAATATATTAAAGCAACAAGTTTTTGAGCAGATTTTTTATTGTGAGGCTCAAATATGGCATCACATTGTTATACTAGACTGCAACTTAAGTTGACACTGACGTCACTACAAGCGGAGCCAGTAAGAGCTCACAAGCAGTTATCTAACTCCTCTAATTCGCCAAGTAGGCTGTGACGTTTTATCTAGCTCGTTTTTCGTAGGCTAACGTCACGCTGACGTCACTACGTTAGTGTCAAGTAATCTTCCAGTGTAGTAAAGACGGAAAATTGTGAGTGTTTGTAAATTAGAGGCTCGTAAAATCGAGTGCCATTTGTATTTTGATTTTTTAAAAGTTTCACAAAAAGTAAGAACGTAACCAAGAGGTTTTAACAAAAATCTGTTAACTAATTGAAAGAGTTCCTTGTATGCAAATGGCACAGTTAGAAGTGATGAGCATCGATTTATTTATGTACCGTAAAATGGGGTTAATCGGAACACTTTTCAGCTTTGATTGTAAAAAAAGCAGTTAAAAGATTTTTTTTTAATTTTATTTTTTGGATAAAAACTTCGGTCTTGCTTTACTTTTGATATTCCAAGCAAAGACAAAAGATTTTGAACAATTACTATTAAAATATATAGCAAATTATGGGTGTTCCGAATCACCCCGCTGATAGGGGTCAATCGGAACACTTGTTAAAATTTTTATTTTTTTCAATTTAATTTATAATAGGTCTCACAAACATGAGTAATATTGATGGGGGAGAATAAGAACAGATAATTACTGTCAAATAAATGTATAATTTCAGTACCAGTAAACGTTTATAATTTGTGAAAATTCAAAATAATTTTGAACTTATGAAAAATGAAAAGTAATTTTAAGAAATACTTTTGAATTGAAATACAAAGATTTAACATGAATGGAAGTCACTCATATCGTCTACAAATATGTACTTGTCCTTAAAACTTGCAATTGTGACTTGGCTTAAGTTTTTTCATAACATCTCCTGGGATGAACTCTACCTTTTCTTTAGTTTTTTGAAATTTCTGGGTTTCGGGGATTGTCCTGAAAGATTTTTTCGCTTATTCATCACTGTCTGTGTGCTGGACGTTTACTACATAAAGTCTATGTGACTTTCCCCCTTTTATTTTAAGTAAAAAGAAGTCTCCTGGAGAAAAAATCTTTTGAAATCTGCAACTTTTGTCATTCTAAGATCTAGTTGCTCACGAGAAGGGATAAACAGTAATAAATCCTTGTCCTTGTCTTGATTAGAAGAATTAGGGTTAGAATCTTGATTTTTCAAACAGTTTCCTTCAAATAAGTTTGAATTGGAACAACAGAACTAAGTGTTCCGATTCACCCCGCAATTTTTTTTCCTATGGCATTTTTCAGAATTCTTCATTTTTATGACACAATTTATAAAAAATGTAAATTCTAATGTGGTATTCTGTTGTTCAGATACATGTATAATTGAAACATACCACTCATAGTTTTTAAATATAAAAGGTTTGTTCTTGCATATGAAGTTTTGCAGTCTATGAAAATGTGATGTTTTCTAGCATTCAACGTGCAGCCCTCTTTAGAAGCCAGTAGCGTTTCCAGATTGACAAAAGTAATTTTTTCCTACTACCTATGATCTTGCCTTTCTAAAAAAAAATTAATGGCGAAAAATACCCAATAGTATATTTATGAAGAATTTCTTTGTACGGTCGGGAAGTTTTGTTCCGATTGACCCCGCTGTTCCTATACACCCCATTTTACGGTAATTTTTAAAAATATGCTTTAAAATGTTGCAGGAAAAGACAGCTTAATATTTATAGCAAACATATACGTTAATGATACAGTAATGATCTGCCGTAATGTTGTTCGCTAAAGGAAAAAATATGTACATATTAAACGTAATTTGTAAAGTGAATTTAAATTTACTGGGGGGAGAAAAGTTGGTGCTTTCTTCGTTTTGATGCTATCTTACTAGCTGGCATCATTGTCTATTTGTGCATTTTCTAGTAAAAACAGCAGAATAAAAATGTTCCATTTTATGACAAAAAACGTTTTCCTTTACATGCTTTTAATACATGCAATTGAACAGATAAAAAAGGTAACTCGAGTTGATTTCCATTAACCTAAGTGCATTCATTTTGGATAAATTGTCCGATATTTATGTTAAGAACCATTATACCTTAACTCGTTCAACTTAGTAATGTTAAAGAAGAGAAAAGATACAAGTTATGGAGAAAAGATGATAAGAGGCTTTATGAAGCGTTTTGAAACGGGTTTGTGGGAAAAAAATAAGATTTGCATGCAAATTCATATAGCATGAGTTTTTCCTGCGCTTTGTAAAAATAGTGCATCATAGTTTAAGAAAGTTAATTTAACCAGACATTGTGTGTGTGTCCTTGAGATTACTTAGTTCACAATGGGACAAAACCTTTTAAGGGTTGTCAACAAGTGATGTCACGCTTTGAGGAGACAAGATGGTCCGTGAAATTGGGACAGATTGGCGAGAAGGAAGAGGGAAGGGGTGACATGAAGTCTATCATCGCACCTTTCATTGTAAATGAAACATTTTAATTGCAATGTGAATATAATCATGTAATACAGTCAAGCGTTCTTAAAACGAGCTCCGTGGAACTTTTGAAATCAATTCGTCTCAGCCGTAGTTCATCTTATCCGTAGTTTGCTTATTAGAATATCGGTTTAAAGAATATCTCGTTTAATGTAATTATGTTTCAAAGTACAAAACCGCTGATGAGTGTTATTTAGATACCGGGTAATAGAATATCCCGCTTATTAGAATAATTTTGCATTTCAAGCTGGCTATTTCATTGGCTTGACTGTAATTCATGTTAAGCATATTTGATTTAACAAAGTTCCAGTGTATAGCTTGACATGTGACAAGGGGAGGGGATATGGTGCAAAGTGACACATTAGTACAAAGGTGGTGGATGGAGTTACATTATCTATGAACAGCTACATTCTGAAAAAAATGCGATTACCTGAAGTTCAGCCCATAACGCTAATGGCAAAGTTAGTGGTTTTTGCTATTTTCCAGTAAGGTTATTCCACTGCGTAAGGTTAAACATTGACTTTCCATGCTATAGTAATGGATAATATTTCTTTCAGAGGAAACAAGAAAAGAACTTGGTTCATAAACCAGGGGTGTATGCGTTGTAGAACACATATGGTATAGAAACAATTACATCTCATATTTTGCCCTGTGCTGAAAAAGAAGCTGCAGATGCCCGGTCGCACAAAAGCAAGCCAAGTCGATCATTCAAACAAGCTCACGGCAGTGCTATCTTTACAGGAAGCAACTCATGCCATTTTCGACGCTCTGTAACTTTGTCGTGGATAAAGCTGGAAACCTAAGTTTTTACAAGCTAAGAGAACATGCGCTATAGAGTTATCCTTGCGAATTAAATTTCATTTATTTAAATAGTTTACGAGTTATAAGGGGTCAAAATTCGTAAAAACTAAGATGATGTAATAAAGTATTTTTGACTTCTAGCAGTCACACGAACCAAACATTTTTGTTGCAGACAGAGATTACCTTGTAACGGAAGGAAAAATTGCAACATTCCGAAATTTCACTCACGTATGGTAATTATAGAATTTCTTTCTGTTGTGGCTAATTTTTTCACCGATAGAGGGTGCACTCTCGCCATCGAATCAACGTTAAATAACGCATACCAGAGAAAAGAGAAAATGAGAATGCCACTCGCCGTGAAATATTTTCAACTCAAAATAGACGGTTAGAAGTTGAAACGAAGACATTTTGATTTTTCCTAGTCAATATTAGGATTTCGATTACTTGGATTCTTCTCAAATTGTCTTTATTATGGCCAATTTTCCTGACTCGCACAAATTATGTGTCTATGTATTTCGGCCTATGGTTTGTCAACAGAATCATAATAAAGCAATTGCTGCCACAAATTTGGCAATCCAGCCAAAATTCCAATGATCTAAATATCTCTTTTGTGCTTAAAGTACAACCAATAAATCTTTGCTGAATTTTTCCAATTACCACCGCAGCTGTCAACTTATCTAAAAGCTCTTCGTGTTGTGCAATCAGAACTTTTTTTGAAAACTCAAACCTCGCAACAAATGGGAAACGCTATGACCAAGTTCTACAGCTTTAAACACAACGGCAGCTTAATTGAGTTAATAGTAAACACGTCAACTGAGGTCCTGAGGCTTTAGTGATCGAGTGGTCTAAGTGGTGGCTCGGTGCGCTTGTGATATTGAGATCGAATCCTATTTTCACAAGCGTCGAACTTTGCCCTCTTCTGACAGTAAATTATTTTACGTATATCTGTACCAAGAAAACTGCTATGACCCTATGCAACTGAGGCGAAATTCGGTAAGTTATATCCCAGGTAGCAGAAAAAAACCTTTGCACGTTTTCTAAACGTTTTTAAGCGGTTGTTACAACGTTAATAACCATTTTACAACCTTTAAAAAACGAAGTGTGCTACTTGGGATGAAGCGTAGTACAATATTTTTTCTATGTGTCAGCGCCAGTGTTTGAAAGTAGCGCGCTACAAGTAGCGAAACTACTGTAGTAGCTACTTTTTTTAGTAGTTTGCAGTGTAGCACAATACTTTAAAAAAAAAAATAGAGTAGTGAGTAGCGCGATACAAAAAACAGTATTTTGTAGCGATTTCTAAAAATTACTTTTGAATTATTACACATAATTTTGATATATTTTTTAAATTTATAAAAATTTGAAGGTTGAAATTCTTTCATCCTTTTAACTTTGAATTCTTTCTTACAGCGAATATTCGTAAAACTTATAAAAAATATCTAAAAAGAACAAATTGGTGCAAAAAAAATAAATAAATAAAAAGACAGAATAGATAATTCTTAGTAATATTCCATGTTCAAATGAACGTGTTTATTAATCTAACTACTTTTCGATTTTTTTTCGGTCAATCCTCAAATGGAGTACTTTTAAAAAGTAGCAAAGTAGCGACCACATTTTAAAAGTAGTTTGTAGTTGCTACATTTTAAAAAAAGTAGTCGTAGATGCAGTTAACTACATTCGTAACAAAGTAGTTGTGGATGTAGCTAACTACATTCGTAACAAAGTAGTTGTAGTTGTAGTTCGCTACAAAAGACGTGTAGTTTTTCCAACTACTGGTCAGCGCAGTATGCTATTTTTATTTAAAACAGCACCTCATGAAATTTACAGCAATGAGTGTTCCGATAAAGTATTTACAGCACTGGTCAGAAATCACACCTTGTGAAATTAGTAGCTAGTTGATAGTAGCCGCGATGCCAGTAATATTTCTTGTAGAATACATGGGATTTTTTTGAAAGTAAGACTTCTAGTAAAATCGACAATAGTTGCATTTGTGAATCAAATTTAAAAGAATGTAGGTAATTGTGGTTAGAGAATAATAATAATTTTTCCGAAATATTTAACCACAACCAGACCACCAGTGGACAAATTCAAATTTTGAAATCAACCTGATTTTTTTTCTCGAGTTCTGCCAGGGCAAGAATATAATATTCGCCAAAAGAACGAAAGAGATAATACCAGTAAAGATTCATCATAAGCGACATCCTTTGGAAAAAATACGTTATTGTTATTTTTTAAAATATTCAGTCATGTTTTCTTCCTCTTGAAAGCTGAATTTTGTAAAGAATAACTAAATATTTAAGTTGCAAAATAGCTTGTGGAACATTGATGCCCATGTTCAATGTTCATAAATGAGTATTTCTATCTTTTTTTGTGAAGTTGAACGCCTTGCTTAATGTAAATATATTTATGTTTTATTCGTTTATAATCCGTTGAGCAGGATATTCCAGAAAACAGTTAAATGTTAGTCTTTGAAACGAGATTAAAATGTTAAAATATAATATTTTTTAATGTATTTTGCTCATTAATTTAGTAATTAGCACTTAAATAAAAGACTGCATTTCTCTTACTTTCGGCCCGGCTTGGATTTTCAGTCAATTTTAAGATGCAACTGAAAAAAAAATGCAATATAAATTAATGATGCACCCACAAGCTAATTGACCGATTACCGATTAATCGGATATTGGTATTCGGCCAATTAATGACCAGGATGATTTTTTAAGCCCTACTAATTACACAGTCTCTTTTTTTCCCTTTCTTTTACAATTCTGATTTAAAAAATAGTTTCTAATTTATTTCTGAGAGAAGATCGATTTTCTTCAATTTCTTAATTTTCTCCAAATAATAGAAAAATGTTATCCAGTTCTTTGGACCAATTTTAATATTATTATTAATAAAATTGCATCAACGCCTAACATCAACACATTATTAGTTATAGTAAATTAGGCATAGACATTTAAAAAAAAACTAGGGGGAGTGTGGTGAGGTGTGGGAGATTCTAATTAAAGAGTGCTTAGAATTCAAATTTATTTTTCAATTATAAGTAGCCATTTATTGGAAGACTTTTATACACTGTATGAATTATTATTATTATTTTTACTGTGTACACACACTTTCATACTACATGTTATAAATTTAAGGATTGCAGAAAATGATATTTATTTACTGCCGATAAAATTATTCATTCTATTTTCTTGGTGAAGGGATACTTTAAAAAGTAAGATTAAAAAAAATTATTTTCCGCCAATTAATCGGCAAAATGGTACCGATTATTATTAATCGGTAAAGTGGCCGATTAAATGGTGCATCTCTAATATAAACCAAGATTTTATTATTATTTTTTTTGCAAGAAGCATTTATTTTATATCGTCTGCACTATTTACTTTTTCTTTAGAAGTAGATTTAGAATTTAACATTACATTTGAAGTATGTTAAGTAATTAACCACTGAGTCCCGCTGTACAATAACAGAATTTATTTTGCATCAAAAAACGATAAAGCTACCATAATGAATATTATGTGTGCACTAAGAATAATTTATTTCTTGTTAAGTAGTTAAAAATAAAACGAACGTTTTGTTTAAATCTTCTTTTTCTGTCTAAACCTTATAGTTTATCTTAGCCAAGCATAAAAACCCGAGTTCTGTATCTGAATTATTCATTCAGAGCCCTTTTTGTATGTTTTAAGTATAATGACTTTTTCCGCTTCTTTTTTTTTATTTACTTGTTTTTTTTTCTGGGTAAACTAATAAATTATACATGAATTGGAAAACTAGAACAGGAATGGAGGAACTATTTTTAGGGTCTTAGATGAAATTTTTGAGCAAAATTTCTTTTGACGGAAACTTCTAAAAGTGTGTTTAAACAGACGTAAAGCCAACATAGTTGTATTTTCTAGCTGGGAATTACTGTTTTCGTATTTTTTCTTTCTGTGATCGACCGTAATTGACTCATCGTCGATTATACGGGTCTGCTAAAATATTTTTTGATGATGTTTTGACTGATTTTAATGTTTTTCTGTGCGCCAAATCCGAATATGAGCTTCTTTTTTTCTCTATCACGTACATATTTTTTGCAACACGTAAGGGCTTAATTGTCAAGGTCAAAAACTAAAAGTTAAAAAGAAAATCATATATTTATTGAAAAAAAAAAAAAAAAAAGCTGTAAAATATTTTTACTTAAAACAACACATTTTAAAAAGTCAACACATTTTAAAAAGTGTATCATGTTTCGTATTTACTCTTTTTTACGGTAAACCTATTTTTTTAGCCTACTTTCCCGTTAAAAATAAAAGAAAGACGAAAAAAGTATTAAAAGTAGCTTAATGCATCGAAAAAATATCGCCAAGTCCAAAAAAAATCGCCAAGTTAAAAAAATATCGCCAAGTCCAAAAAATATCGCCAAGTTAAAAAAATAAAGAGGTAAAATGAATATCGAAAAATTAAAAATTTGAAAGTAGGGTATTGAGATGGGGAATTTGTGTGTCGGTCGGTCTGTCGGTCGGTCTGGTCTGTCTGTCCCCCCTAATAACTTTTGAATGAACATTCCGATTTGGACAAACTTTTTTTTGTTGGAAAGATCTCGGCGAGTACAGCTCATTCCCATATTTGATTTTTTGATTTGAACAATTTTTGGTTCAACTTTGAGCCGTTCAAATAACCGGTCCCGCGATACTAACTTTTTAATGAACAGTCCGATTTGAACAAACTTTTTTTTGTTGGAAAGAACTTTTCAAGGATACTTCATTCCCGTACTTACATTTCCGATTTGAACAATTTTTCATTCAACATTGAACCGCTCAAGCAAGCTGTCACCCCTAATAACTTTTGAGTAAACAGTCCGAAAAAAATGACTGACTGTGCAGACGATTTTTTGTTTATTTATTCATTTGTTTTATTGAATTTATTATTATTATTATTATTATTTTTGGCAGACGATTTTTTTTTGTAACAAAAATGTTTCATTCACTAGGGCATTTTATTCTTTATTTATATTTAACAACTGGCAACGGATTAAAAGTGAAATTCGAGACATTTTATCAACGGACGAGTTTTTTTTTCTTTTTTTTTCTTTTTTTTTCTTTTTTTTTTCTTTCTTTGATAAAATGTGTTTTGATGTACTTTGTACTTTTAATTTTTTTTTGAAAACAATTGAGGAATTTTTCTACGGAAGAACTGTAACAGTTACATTCTTTAAAAGGTGCGACAAAACTTTATTTATTCATTTATTTACTTTTTATGTGTCTATTTCATCTGATGAGAGAGGTATATTTTGCTTTTAAAGGTATGTTTGACATAATTTTTAGTCTTAGATAATCAAGAGAATAATGATCAGATGCTAGAATGCCGATGTCGATGTACGGGAAAGTAGGCTCGTTTAGTTCTTGACAGAACTTCTTGTCTTTTCACTGATATTCCTTCTGGTGTGCTTTTGCTGATTGGAACTCTATGTTTCCCGCTTGAGCATTCAACAATAGTCTGACATCTTTTTTTACGTCGCATCCTCCTTTGTAAAGACTAGCCACTCTGGTTTTTGGGGAAATAGTATACGTGAGACAAGGCCGTCATTTCAAGTTTTTCCGGGGGGGGGGGGCAAAGGGTCCAAACACAATGCAATGCCATCGGAAACATAGAAAACCACTCCCACTTATATGTAAATACATTAACCCATTAATGCCTGACATTTTTTTTTCAACGATACTTTGTATACTGATTACAAATAGTGTATAATGGACAAGAAAAATAGTTAAAAAATTATCGTGTAAAAATTAAATTTTTTATTTAAGAAAGAAAAATTGTCCCTAAAAAGGGACGCTAGGCACCAGAGGGTACATACTTTTTTTACCAAATTTTTTTTTCTGCCTACGATGTAATATTGAAAATGACAATTTATAAGAAGAAATAAAAGCAGCAATTAACATAAACTGGGAAGTAGATTCAGAGAACAAGGAAATATTGGTGTTGTTGAGTGTGAAAGTCAGCAAAGCATTTGTTCTGCAAACCTACGTATTGCATTTGCTGCATTCCGATAAGCTCTTTTACTTCAATGGGCACATCTTACCTGAGTCTTATTTTAAGCAATATAACAATTAGCCCCATAATACCTAACTCAATCCGGTACTCTTGAGCTCAACGTATTTTGTACAGCAGCTTCTAAAATAAAAATGAAGAGCGGCTACCACCATTTTTTAGAGTGAATCAAAAACCGGTAGTTCCCGATATTTGATGCATGGGATCTTTTTCCCTGTGCAACGATTGTACTGAGCAACCGTATATATTTGGTTCATCAATTTCAATTACTTTTCGCTGTTGGACAATCGCTTAGCCTTTACAATAGGATGAACTCCATGAAGATTCAATGCAATAGCTATGACATTGCTATTATTCCACCGAACCAACGTAATATTATTTTACCTGTCATCGACAGTTATTCAAAACTTCTTCTCTTTTCTTTTTTGAACAACGTAACTTTAGTTCATGAGCATTTTTTAATCCTGTTCTTGCACAAAACCTTTCTGCGACAAATAATCACGTAGGAACGCAAGAGAAGTAAATAAATTGTCACAGTAGAGATCAAAATTGGCATTCTCAGGGAATTCTGAAATTAAATCTGCAACCCCCCCCCCCTTTTCCAAACAGCAGACACATATGCAATCCTTGAATTCTTCATCAAGGTGAAATGCTAAGCTTTTGAAACAGCTTAGGGCTTCTTCCCCCCAACAGTCAGACTAAACAATAATAGATACCTAAATACATAATGGAAAAGTAATTAAATACAACGAATAATTAGTGTATTAAGTTCTTTAAAAGTTCTCTTAAGTTCTTTAAAAGAACTACATTTTTGAAATAGCTTTCTTTCAAAATTTACCTTGAGTATTTCTTGTAATTAAAAGAAAAAGAGAGAAAATATTTAAGAACGTTGTATAATTAAGTTTATATATTAATTAATTTAATTTAATTAGATTTTTTAAATAAAATAAGTTTTAAAAATGACAATTATTATCTGTTTTTCAGTCTAAAAACATTTACTAACTTCTTTTGATATAAATTATAGATTCTAAGCAAGAAACCAGCAACGGTTAAACAATGCAACCATTGGTGCCTAGCGTCCCTTTTTAGGGACGTTCTTAAATTGCTATAAAATCCTAAAAAAATTTAAAATTTACAAAATTGCAAAAAAAGGTAAACTAAAACATAGATCAAAGTAGCACATATATCAAACATAGATAGATTTACTTGTTAATAACTTTAAAAACTTAGCTTTTGTTCTTGAGATTGTGAACGATGTAATTTTTGATAAAGATCATAATCAAATGGCTACAGATCACACTTTACAGCGGTTATGTGCTGAAATCTGTTAATACAGAATTGAAGCAATACCAAAGCAATAATTGAACACAATTATTTGACTGAAATGTTCATTTTTGGAAAATTCAGGCACACTTTTTGGACCGTCCCTAAAAAGGGACGCTAGGCATTAATGGGTTAATTTCTCAAAGTCAGGGGGGTGCAATTGACCCCTCCTGACCCCCCTAAATGACGGGCCTGACGTGAGATTGTAAAAAAGGGACTTTTAAACACATGTTTTAAACACAGTGCTGAGCTTTAAAAGCAGCCAACATCCTGTTAACTATGTCTTTTTTTTTTTTTTTTTAATCCAGAGTACTTGTTACTTCCCAAAACTTTTGCACCATATCCTTGAATGAGTTCCAATATTCTTTTTTAGTTTCATTTATTGATTCGAAAAACAATGGGCCAGATAAAAGTTTGTATGTGTCAGGTCCCGTGATTATACCCTCTTTCAATTTAGCTTTAGACAATTTCGGAAACTTCAAACAGAAATATTTGAAACGGTCTCCATATTATGGCAAAGACTTGATAAACTGCTTCATCAGTCCTAATTTAATATGAAGAGATGGAGACAGAACCTTTTCACTATCAATCATGATACTGTCCAACCTGGAAAACCGCGACTAGTACCTAGCACCTTTGAACTTCTCTATTTTTAAAAGTGGTGTCAGCTTGATTAAGAAAATGCAGCATGGCAGTATTTCTACTTAATTGTATAGTATTTTACAAGATTCCTGGATCTTATAAAGAAGGGGAATAAATTAAAATGAAAAAAAAAAGTTAACACACACCAAAAATTTTTAATAAACGAGTCCAAAAAAAAAAAAAAAAAAAAAACCTTACATTCCTTATCTCTCTCATCACTATCACTCTTACTTTAATTAAATCCTTTATATTCCAAGAACCCAGTGCAACATATTCGAACCTGATCAACGTAGCTCTAAATGCGAGTTTAGTAGTCCTGTTTGCACTTTCCCCTATTCGACCTCCACCCTAGCTCTCTCTCTTTTTTTCAGTTTTTATAACTGTGGATACTTTTTGAGCATCTACGAAGCAATTAAGGAAATCTGAGTAAGCTTGTAGTAAACTATTTTTAATTATAAATTAATATAGTATTTATTTAGTTATATAGATATAAAATAGTACATTATCACACTCAGTGCATCAGTTTTGCAGAAAAACTGTACGTGATGGATAAAAACGGAAGCCATTTTCGGACTCAACACACCGGAAAACATAAAGTACACTCAAAATATCAAATGCAGTTTTTCGGTTGCAGACTTGTGTTATTATACAACTAAATCCTTATAGCGCGATTATTCCAATCATTTATGTTTAAGCACTTTGTAAACGTTTTTATTTTTATGCAGTGCAGTTCAACTCGTTAATTTTTTCTTTCATCTTTTGAGTGTGTTAAAACCCTTTGCTTTATTAATTTCTGCGACTAAATATTTGCGTATTAAAATAGTCCAATTAGTAAATAAATATTTTTAACATACGTTATTGTTATTATTTATTCACGCTGGTCTTTGGTTCATAGAACTCGGAAAACAAGTCAAATTGAGGGAAAATTACTGTGAAAAGATAGAAACAGTTTTAGCCCTTGAAGAACTATAATTTTAATTATGAAATTTTTTCTTATATAAAGAAAATGGAGTAATAAGACATGATGGAAATAGCGACTTAGCATTTGAAGCAAGTGTTTAAAATCTTTTAATGAACCCAAATACAATTTTCAAGAATAGAAATGTTCAAGAATTATTTATGTTGTCTTTAAATAACAAAAGAGAGAAACATTTATTTTCAAACAGTTGCGCAACCCTAACTCATTCTCTAACTAGTTAATAAGCTCTTACATTCAAATTATAATTACTTTCGCGATGAGCAAAAAATGTGCGACGAACTTTTCAATGAATGGAAAATACATTTCCGATCCTAAAATGTGAAATAAAAGATAATCAAATTTCAAAATAGTTCTTTCTGTATCGTGAAAAAGGTAGAGAACCGGAAGGTCTGGTTTTAAGAACAATTTTTCGAAGTTTTGTAACTTAAAGAATTTTGTTTTTATAAGAGAAATACTACAAATAGTCAAACTTATGAACTGATTTTTTGTTTGTACTGAAATGTCTATGATGGAAGAGACGCAAACTTTTTTCTTAAGCAAATTTCACATAGTTAAGAAGTTAACGCATTCCTTATTTAAACTAGTACAAAAGATGAAAAGTGAAAGAAAAATTTTCATGGGAAAGTTTTAACATTTTTATGGATGATTTGCTTAAATTATTTTTAAAGATAACGGATTCTTTTTATTTCGAAGGAAGTTATTCCTCAATTTTTCATTATTTTGTCAAAATTTGAAGTCCAAATACTTTATTTGCAAAATTTATTAGAATATTTTGATTTCTTTTGTCACATTTTAGTTGCTTTTCACTAACGCCAGACATTTTTTGTTTACCAACTTTGTTGGTGGCATTTAAAAGGTTGTGTTCGGTACTCTGATATTGAATAAAGTTTTTGCTATTTGGCTTCGTTTTCTATAAACATATAAATAAGAAAATTAAAGCAGTATACTTACCTACAAGTAAAGTAAATTGTGATAAAGTCTATAAAAAGCATTTAACTTCTAGAGCAATAAAACCATGTTTCCGTGAAAAAATAAACCGCAGTATCTTCAGAAATGAGTTTTTGAGAGATTTGAAGAAATACTTTTAGTCCGCACTAACAGTTGTGAAATGTTTGACGTGTTTTCCATGCTTTATTTTAGAGGAAACCAAGTAAGCAAGATTGTACCACGAAAATGCAAGGAAAAAAAAAACTTACTGCACTTTACCATTCCTCTGCAGCATAGTTCCATACTAAGGTTGGCTTGCAGAAGTGGGTCACCCTCTACAACAGAAATATACATACATCTTTTACACTTTTTTACACTAATCACGTCGTATCTCATCTTAACACGACGAGTTGCTTCATAAAGGTTTATCCTCCATTTTATTGCTCATTTTTAAGAGAATCTAGATCCTCAAAAATTAAATCTTGGAACTTAAAAATGAAGTGTTTCAGACCCAAATTTTAAGAGTATGACATACGTAGAGCACAATTACATGTTTTGTAAAAAGTTATTTAATCATGCCGTATAGAATAATTGACCAATAATTTACTGACTTTTTGTTTCAAATTATCAACTTTGAGACCGTGTAATTAAAAAAAATATTAGATGCCATGGGTTTCAAACCTGGATCTTAAATTACATCACACGGACTGTAACTACAGCAGTGCCTCTTTTTTTTTTTTTTTTTTTCAAAAGTGACTAACAGAGCTTGACTTTTTTTGAAAAGCATCAACTTTAAGACCGTTTAACTACTAAAGCAAAAAGTAAATCATGTTAATTTCTGTTTTCTAAGTACTATACTACGGAAAGTAATTCAGCCCATACTTGTTTCCAAGGCAACCCTCTGGCTTTAGCTGCTATCCGGACACAAACAGATCAAAAAAGTATAACTAAAATAGCATTTTTTATGGACCTTTGCTCCAAGGTTAAGAGTAAGTCACCAAATTATGTATGCTAGCATCTACCTAGTATCAAGTAGTATCCATACATAAAAAAATTGCATGGGTCACTCAATGCTTTTGGAGTAAAACAATTGTATATGTAGTAGCATATATCCACGACCTTAAACTTTGACCTCTACTCAAGATCCAACAAGTTAAATTTGAGAGACAAGAATCTTCACTCTTTCTTGTGACAATACTACTAATACATTCTGAAAGTTTTAGGGAAATTGAAGATGTCAACTATCAGGCTCCCGTATATTTGGTCTAGCTTCAAAAAAAAAAAAAAAAAGACTTTTAAATGAAAGAAAAGAAATATAGATCATCAAATATATTTATCAAACTCTTGTATTGCTGCTGTTCCATACACAGTGCGGCACAAACGTCTTTGCTTTTGGAAAGAAGGTAAATAAGGTAATTATTAAAGCAATTTCCAACACCTGTCAGAGACAATTTCAGAGATGAAATCCATTTATTCGTAACTAGAAGTATCCTATATTTTATTAGAAAAAGCAATAAGAAACCATTTTGCGCAATTTCAAGTGTAAAAAATGAGGGAAAAAACCATCAGCTGCAGATGTTTTGATTTTTTTTTTAAAACTCGATAACGGGAATCTAATTATTTTGATTGTTTGAAAAATTTCGCACGTCTGAAGAATTTTTGTGCGTTTTACGCTCGTGAATTTAAAAGATGTCAAAATATATGCAATGAAATTCCACCAAAATTTGGGAGAATATTAAAAAGCATCCAAGAAAAGTAAACTGTAAACCAAAAACTCATTTTTCGTGAGGATAATATTAATTTTATGTACGCCGCCCTCTTGGTGTCTGATGTACCATTTGAAGAACCAGTTAAACACAACTGATGGTACACTAGACATAATAACACTTGCGTGTTTAATTATATGTAAAAGAATGAACAAGAATGCTTGAAAACGGATATCTTTCTTACGTTTGATATTTTTTAATAATATTTATGAAACTAATTATTTTATTCAGAAGAGAAAAAAGGAATTAAACATTTCCAGCTGGCTTTCTTTGTCCAATGTCCATATGCATTTAAAGACTAAAAACGCTCAGGATCGTCTTTTCGTCTTACAGAATAGGATTGACTAAATTTTAAAATGCTTTAAGTATAAGGAAAAGGTGCTTTTCGTACGTAAACTCTCAGTAAAAAAGAAACCTGATCAGCCAATATTGATTAATTTGTGTTTCCATTTATCTATTGAGGGTATGAACTTCGGAATTTTTTGAAAAAAACTACCCCCCTTCCCCCCCCCAAAAAAAAAACGATATCTTTGACTCACTCTCGAAATAGATTCTTTACTTTTTGTTTTTTGCATTACTTTGCATACTATTTTTTAATTAGGTGAAAAATAGTGATTGCTAAATTGATTAAACACTTAATATATTCATATACAGTTGCAACCTATTATCGTCTTCTTAATTAGCTGAAATCCAGACTAGGGGTACAGGGGTAAAAAGTTATTTGAAGTAAAGTTTCTCCAATAGTTGGTCGAGTTAATTCCATTTAAAGTTGGTGAACTTCGGTCTGTTTCTCGTTAGTTTTTGGCATCTTCTTAATTTATGGAGAAAGCTGCTGGAGCATTTAGCACAAGCAACCAAACCGTATGAGGAGGCAAGCCAATAGCAAGCTGCAGATTGGTCTGCATTTCGCCCCGTTTAGGGTTTCAGGCAAATTGGACAGGCGGTTATTTTTCTGAAGGCGAAACACTGGGGAGGGGGGGGGGACAGATATGTTTTGAAACTGGTCGATAAACATATTTTTCGCAATAGTGAGAAGTATACATTAGTGTAATGTGCATTATTTCTGGAAACATTTTCATAAATATACTTGATTTTCGCAGGAAAATTGCAGAAAAATGTCAAATCTTATAACGTTACTCGGAAATAATAAAAACTTTTCTAACAACATGTTTTGAAAGTATCAGTTCAATTAGGCAGCAATATTAAAAAAAAGTTATCATAATGTTAACTACATCTTAATTTAATTTTGTATTCAAAAAACTTTTATATAAGCAATATTCAATACGTTTCGAAAAGACACTCCAACTAAATATTTTCTCTTATAATGATCAACAAGTATAAAACTGTTTCTCCTATTTTAAATCCATTCTTGACATTTTTCGATACATTTTATGCCCAGCTCAATATCTTTCCAGCGATGACTCATTAAATTTTTATTTCACAAAATTCATCAGTCAAATATATAGCAGTATAAACCGACTTTCTCCTATTATAGTTTCTAAATGATCTTGAAAGTAATCAGTGGGAACAATTTACCCTGAACGAATCAGGGGAGAAAGGTGGGGAAATCACGTCCCCAATCAAGAATCGGTTTCGTTCCTTTTGTCTTGTAAGAAAATACATCGAACATTCTGTCGCGGCGCATTACGAATGGATGCATCGCTTAATAGCTCATCTAAGAACGGTAATGATGCATCGGATTATTTCCGTCTTATTGTGAATTAGGAAGAATTTCATCAATTTCGCGAAATTATTTCAAATATTAAGGACGGAAGTTAACGAGTGGCAATTTTCGTCATTAAACTCGAATGTTCATTTGGTAGATTGATAGTGGTTTATCTCTTCTTTCAGGAGCTATAAATATACAACTGCACAAGCTTTAAGTCTTTAAAATCAAAGTATGGATGATATATTATCAGTTAATTCAAAATTTAGTTAGATATACTATACCGATTTATAGTTTAATCACACAGTTCCACTATAGTGCTATAGCTTTAGCAGAATTGTATGATTAAACTATGCATTTATATTTAGCATATTTAGCTTGACGCTGAATTAATCATTGAAATAAGACAGCATACAAACCCAATACATCCACCAATAACCTTTTGAGGCACTATGTGCTGCTCATATTCGTGATTAGATTACTTCTAAATAATTTCAACTGGGTAAAATAACTGTTAAGGAAATGATCAAGAATGAGAGTGAGAAAGAGAACGGAAGAAGAGAGAGGGGAGTAAAGGATAACATACAGTGACACAGAACATCGTTCACAAACTTGGAGTGGAGGTAAAGAACACGGTAGCAAGCAAGAAACACTTGGCGATCTCGTTATTTGATATAAACTGTTTGCGCCAGTATTCAGCAATAAAAATGTCATAACTTGTAAATTTTTATCGTAGTTATCACTCAGCATGAAAAAACTTACCGAAGAATGCGGTTTTCGACATTGGTAGTTACATAAGTCGAAGCAAAATTACCATAAATGTGAAGGTAAACATCTTTCACATTTTAAAGTAAACACATTTGCAACAGCATACATGCATGTGTAACTTGAAGCGTATGTGTTAAAACTGAGCTGAATTTTTATTTTAGTTCGTTGAAAGTATCGTAATGCAAAGCAAAATTTTGAGGAAAAAACCTTTTTAATCGATTAGTCTAGACAGCGAAAAGCAAAAAATAGCTTTTGAACAATTTAAATAATATTGCATTGCCAAAACTGATTGTGCTTCTTTTACGAATAAATCACTTAAACAAAGTTAAGTTCTTGCCTGAAACTAGTTTTTTATTTTTTGGGAAAATATCATATTTAACTAAGTTCATAAACTGTTTTGCAATGAGTTGATATTTTTTATTATGATTTCTTTTTTTTTTGCTAGAAAAGATTTTATCTTCCTTCTAGCTTTAAAGCTGTTACACCAAAAAGAAAAACGTGTTCGTAAATGTGATTAATGTATCTATAGCAAACTTCTAGTTTCGTTTTAAAATGGAAAAAAATGAACCAGTTCTTAGAAGTCAGTTTTGTGTATGTGTGTGTGTGTGCATGTTCTAGACTAGACAAGGATGGATGCGTACTTCCTGCTGTCTTTAGTACTTTTTACTTTAAAAATATGCAGAATATATTTGGAGCGATTATTTTTATCGTGATTTTACCACGTTGTACAGAACAGGGTCATTCCAGCGAAAATGGTACAAATCATGTGCGAGACTTTAGAATTTTTTAAAATCAATTTTAATAACTACCACCCATTAAGTGTATTTTTTATTGGTTCGTTATTTAATTTTGTGCCATCAAGTATCAATTGATTTGGTATAATCCATTTAGAAAGGACAAAAAAAATTATCTTTGTCAGAAAAAGGAGAAAATGACGTGTCCTAGTTTCAAATTGCTAGAATTATATATGTGATTTAAAATTAAACTGAAATGTAACAACAAAACAAATTACACTGCACTGCACAAAAGATGCTTCTGACACCATTTCTGCAGATTATTACGCAAATGAAAAAAAATTTCCCCCAAAAGCATAATTATTTATCCAAGTCCCTAGATTTTCTATGTTTCGAATTGTCCATTCCGTTACAAGCCTTTTGGAAATAAAATAAACAATTGCATTCAATATGATATATATTTTTAAAAATATAGGTAGTATAACTGCCGTGATTAGCTTGCTACATTGAATTGTGTAGTCAATAACTAGGGTGAGCCTCATTCTTTTCTTATGATAGTTAATTTGAACTGTTGGATATCTATTCTGTTAGAGCCGATTTCATGATGAAAAAATAGATTTTTTTAAAATTGCAGACAGACTTACAGTTTTAGGCTGTTTATTCCACTTTATGCTTGTTCTGTGATTCTAACTTTTCTTTGTAATTATAAAAATATTTTTAAAGGTTTATTTGTCCACTCTGTTACATGTCTACTCTATTACACAAAGTGATCAAAATATTTAAAATCCTTTCATAAATGGGTCATGTTCCTGTTATTTACACTTCATTATACACAAGTAAAGGAAATTCAATAAAAACAAAATGATTAGTAGATGGAAATCATTTAAATTGATAATCTTAAGTAAAGAGTTTCAGACATGATTTGTACCATTTTCGCTGACTGACCAAACTGATAATGATTCAGTTGTTATTACCTATAGCAGTTGTAAAGTCTTCAATAATTATTTATCTCTTATTTTTTTTGAATAATTTTAAATTTTGTGCATGATGTCTTTCTATTCTCACAATAAAGGAAAGAGATGGTTTTAAACAAAATGACATTCAGTTACAGTACATAATTAATACATTACATAATCTGTGAAAATTCTGAAGCATCACAGATAATTTCCAGGCAATGTTCCGGAATTTTACAGGTGTTTCCACCAGTTTCCTGTGAAAATCAAGTCTTTCCTAAAAGTTTTCTTATTAGCTTCAACGTTCATAAATGCAGAATTCTCACAGTTGTAAAGAACAGTTTAAGTAAGCGGTACGATGATATACGTTACTTTTGTATATGTGTTTCATCTTCAGCTAACTCTTTCAGATCGAATGAAATCAGAATAACAAACGCTACAACGCTAATTATAATGAAAAAATCCTATCTCGGTCTTAATCATTTGTACTTTAACTTTCCTTCATTCTAATTGATCCCATTGACTTAAAACACCGTATAAGTAATGAAAGGCTATGCAGTGAGCATAAGCTTTGGCGAAATTTTATTGCCCTATTTCAAACATCTAAATTTGATTTCAGATAATTTTCAGATAATATTTTTGAAAACGATTGAAATTATATTGAATTCCAAATTTGATAAAGCTAGTTTATTGTTTGCAATTCTAATTTATTGGAGCAAGATATTACTTCTATAAAAAGAGTATTACCTCTATACTTTCAAAGCTACGATTCCCAGAACCTGCATACGGTCCTAGTTTAGGGATCAAATAGTCCGGAAAGACCGTTACGGAGCAGAAGATGAAACCCTTAATAAAGAAGTTGAATCTGTTTTTACACTGTCAACTAAAACTGTTTTTCACATCACTGTAATGTCGGTAATCATGAAATTTGTGGAGATTTAAGAAACTTTTCGCATAAATTCTTGTTTTTCCCAGGATACTGGTAGAAACTCATAAAATCGCGGAACCTTACACGATATAACCAATGACGTTTCGGAATGCTTTTATAGCGTCGCTCTTAGTACTTACACATCAATGTCATATACACTACACAGGTAGCACAAAAAACGTTTAAACGTTTTATAAACGTTTTTAATCCGTTGTCACAACGTTAATAACCATTTTACAACCTTTAAAAAACGAAGTGTGCTACTTGGGTATAGAGGAATTAATTTCGTATCTAAATGCGATAGCGTTACAATAATATAGATACTATGTATGCCTTAAGCATATTTATTCCTTGTAAAGTAGTTGAAAATAAATCGGATGCAATATGTAAATCTTTTAATCCTGTCTGGACCTAATATTTTTTGCCTTGCAAAACATTGGAAATTTGAAGTAGAGTTTGAATTATTCATTACAAGTCTTTTTTATGCCTTTTAAGTACAATGATTTTTTTTCTACAGAGTAGTAAACTAATAAATTATGTATGAATTGCAGAATAGTAAGCTGGAGCATAAGCGGAAGAACCATTTTTCATCCCACAGACAAATTCTGTTCGAAAACAGTCCTTGTAAATTTTTTGACTCATAGAGGTGCTGAACCAATGACAAAGGAAGCATTAAGGTAGGAAATGAAGGGAATGGAAATGAAGCATTAAGCGTTAAGCAGGCCCGTCATTTAAGGGGGCAGGGGGATTTAATTGCCCCCCCCCCGACTTTGAGAAAACAATGTATTTACATATAAGTGGGCGTGGCTTTTGATGTTTTCCGATGAAATTGCATTGAGTTTGGACCCTTTGCCCCCCTCCCCCCCTGGAAAAACTTGAAATGACGTCCCTGGCATTAAGGTAGGAATATGACTCAACAAAATGGTTACATGCAAAAGTAATTGTGTAATTCTTGCATTTTTAACGACTTTAATCATATTAACCTTTGCTTGAACATATAAACGTATTTAGTATAAATTTTCAACTTTAAAGAACCGCAATAAAAATTTATTTATTTTTTCAACTGCAAGCAATCATGAAATTATTAAAAGTTACATTTGTTTGACCTGGGAGGGCACTCGAAGGATGTTGGCAATTAATAGGAGGTTGGCTACAATTAATGGGAAAGAGCGTTATATTTCACCACCTTTCTTACAGATATGGGCCCCGAAAATGATTTAGCTTTTGCAGACTCTGAGGTGTACTAATGGACCATTTTTTGTTCTGTATTTTATTCTTTCAGATATAGAAAGCACAAATAACTAGAAAAACTTTAGATTTATCCACTACCTTTATTCTATCAAAACTAAAGTTGTACTTGCATCCTTTTCAGGTGTACCAATAGATGTTATCGTTTTCCCGAAATCCGTGTTATATTTTCTGAGATGCAGAAATCACAAGTAATGAGGGAAAACAAATTTGATTTTCCAACCCCTTTTGAGCTATTACCGCCAATCTTATTGCACCCTTTGAGGTGTAACAATGAACCAATTTTTGTTTGAATCCGCCCGTTACTTCCTGAGATATAGCAATAACGTAGGATGGAGAAAAAGTTGTTTCACCCCTTCTGGAAAAATTGTCACCAAAAACAAAACAGCATCAGTTCTGGTGAGGTTACATACGGGTACCAAGTTTTGTTCGATTTAATGCAGTGGTTTTCGCACTTAAGTGCCGAAAAAAGGGGACGTATATACATACTGTCTAAAATTTTTTCGTGCGACCTCCGCCGCATCTGCGCACGCGCCAAGTCTCTTCGGACTTTCTCGAAATAGGGGGAAAAGCAACGAGGAAGTAGTAAGCGAACAAAAGCTGAAGGCATCGGGTAGTGCGCATTCTAAACCTCTTTCCCCTTTTCTCCCCTTTTTCAGATGGAAGCGTCCGTGGCTGCCAGGCGCATATTACGCAAACAGACAGTATACGTATTATCCGAAAATAAATACATAAAAATGGATTCAGCAAAATTTAAAGAATGCAAATCCCTCAAAATTCGAAAAGTTTCATGAAACCGAAACTTTTTTTTCCCTATATACCAGTATATTCGATGTAAAAGAAAGTAAAAAAATGTAATAAAAATATTTTTCATGACCAAAATAACCTGTGAAGAATACCAGCATACTAATAAAAAAATTTAAAACACAATTTCAGTAATTACTTCTAGAGTTTTTTTTAACCTTTTCTCTTTACCACATGACAGTCGCACGGAAAATTACTTTTAAATACATTCTGTACAGTACTATAATGTTTTTCATTGAAAAACAATATAACATTACATATATCGAGGCAGCTTTGCAGATGAAACAGCACCCATTATCTTTTAATCAACTTAATTAATCACTTAAAGCACTGTTTTATTCATTAAACAATCATGTTGTTATGAAAAAAAAAACATTTTCCCTTTAAACTATTTCACAATCTTTCGTCATTCAACAACTATTTCATAAATTCTTGCATTCACGTTTTAAGTACTTTTCAAAAATTATTGCAAAGTAAAAAAATTATGCAACGAAGTGATTAATGACTGGTAAAAGACTCGATTTATTTCAAAAGTGAAAATAAAAAATGCTCATTTTTCAGAAAATCTCTTCTTGGGAGAATGAGAATGGTAGAGTACTTCTTTAATGGACTGCTTCTTGAAAGTTTTCTTTAAATTTTTAACCTTCGCGAATTTAATTTCACATTTAATGAAAATATATCTAGCAAAACTTTCAACAGTTTTTTTTTCTCTCGCATTAAAATGCCTATAATACATTGGAAAGAAAATTTGCTTTTAGCGGATTTCGTGTAATTTTCTAAAAAGTTGTTTTTTATTCTGAAAACTCTCTGAGGCACAAAAGATGAAAAGTTTAAACTGTCTTTGAATAGAAAATTTTAACATATTTGATAGATCTTTAATGAAACAAAGTTATCTCTAGCAGAAAAAACTTTTTTCTTGCTAAAGAAGTAATTATAATCTAGCTAGTTTTCTATTGGTGTCAAAAGTTTGACGAATGTAATTGTATGTAGTTTATTTAAAAAAATAACTTTCTTGTGCGTGCATGCATTAAATTGTTATAATTTTCTTTTAAATCCTTTTTTTTTTAAATGGTAAACGGAATTGAGTATAAAAGTTTGAAGGCATTTTCATTCTAGCTTAAAGCATCTGATAGGTTTCTGTGAACAATAACTTTACTTTTAAGTGAAAATTAGTAAAACTTGCTATTGAAAATGTTAACCTTTTGGAACCGGGCTGTTTTTTAGAATTTTTTCTTTCGACCCAGGTAGTACGACAGTTGAACCAGAGATTTATTTTCCATTGAAAAGAGAAGGTATAAACTGTCGTACCAGGCGTATGAAATCTTGAAAAAATCAGCGGCTCCAAAGGGTTTGAGTGAAAATCTCAACCCCGTCCATTAAAAAAAGACAAATAGTTACGGTACAACATGTGGTACCGCCCGCCTCCTAAAGGTTAATTAGACACTGCGCTGTAAACTAAATCTTAACGTTAAGAGGTAACTTTCAAGAAAATAAACAAATAGGTGAACTAAAGGTTGATTCTGCTTTACCCAGTAAAAGCCATAATCCAAAACTGTTTGGAACAAAGTTTAAATTATGAGCAAACATACCAACAGCTCTGTTACTACATCCTGAGACTCCAGTTTCGTCCTAGTCAGGTGCTCGTTAGTTAGAAATAATTATTAAACGAGTTGGAGGTAGAAGTCTTATTGCAGCTGAGTTCCTAAAGGCCCGGTTTCCTAGGAGTAAAATCGTCGATCTCCGGCGAGGCGACAGACGCCGCAGCCTTCTGCGCATGCGCCTGAGCCGCAGAGTGACGTCGCTTCATGCCACGCTCCAATCAAACTGGTTCTGATTCCAGCGTGCGTCCCGCCCGGCGTCAGCGACGATTCTAGGAAACCGGGCCTTAACAAGGACGAAACTGCAGTCTCAGGATGACGTCACAGATTTTTTGGTATCTTTGCTTACATAGCGACACAAAATTCCCAAAAATTATATAACATTCCCAAATTCGTAACTTTATAAAACCCCACCGTACATTTCGAATCGCCCTGTATTTAGATCTTTGATCAGAGAATAGGTTGATAAATATTTATTGATTATTATTATTATTATTATTATTAATTTGCATATGAAGCAGAATCTCGGTAACTATATACTACACTGCAACCTTTCTTGACAACAGCATCGCGACGTCAGCGTGACGTTTGCGTGACGTTAGCCTATGAAAACCGAGCTAGATAAAACGTCACAGCCTACTTAGCGAATTAGAGGAGATCGCTGTCTGCTTGTGAGCTCTTATTGGCTCCGCCCGTAGTGACGTTCAGTGTCAAGTTAAGTTGCATTCTAGTATAAACACCCCACAGGAACACGAAAATATGTCGAGTTAAGCTGGTGTAAGCGTACCGAGGTTACATAATTTTAACGCTCAGAGTGGTTTCTGTATCGTTTATTATTCATTAATTTACTTTTTCTTTTCGAAAAGTACACAAAAATAAATAGGACAGTGTTGAATACCTTATTAGAAAGGAATATATAATTTTTAAAAAGAGATAACAGTTTCTTGACACTCTAGTCTATCATAAAAGGGAAATGTCCTCCTAACACTTCGCACCCTTCCTACAAAAGTGCCATAACTCAAAAAACTACGTTTTCCAGGAATTGCAAAAACTGTTCCCAGGCTGACTGGGTACATTTTAGTATTTTTGAATTTGTCAATATGCAGACCGATACATCTCAAACTATGATCGTTAGTTACGCACGTTACTCTACGACGGCTGGACGACAACTCAAGATGTGGCATTTCAATGGAAGGGGTCCTATGCATCTTGATAACAACAAAACGCCATAACTGCCTTTTGGCGGCTGATTTTTCAATTACAACTTCTGGCTCTTTTGAAGATTGGTAGAGACGTGTAAACTACGTCTAATGACGACCATAACTCAAAAATGACAATTTTTGAGTTGTGGCACTTTTGTAGCAAGGGTACGACTTATTTGAAAAATATGCTGTGACACCCGATTAAAGATATAGTTGTTATCATACATTTATTGACTTGATTAAATATTATATACAGAAATACTATGTACAAGAGAGAAAAGGATTGCAACGCATCCTGTTGATGCGGTGGTTGTGCTCGAAGTAAAGCTTG
>JAXGGA010011241.1:0-43254 GCA_038373865.1 Uloborus plumipes
TTCGTACAATTTTTGAAGTTGAATTCTAAAACTTGGTAGGATTACTTACCTTGTAATATTCGTCCTTCACACCAATTTTTCTTTTATCGGAAATGGTGAGGTCAAAAACTATTTTTTCATGATTGATTTGACATGGAATTGCCCAAAAATGACTTAAAAATCACTATTTTTATCAGTACAAGTGTGATGCGCAGTATAAATCGCAACTTCTACCGGCTGCCAGACACCCGTCATGTTGCTTAGAAGGAAAAGATATGAGTGATTCCATACCAACTCACCAAACGGTGGTCGCACGATCGACTCGGATTTTCTTTAAATTTGGCACACAAGTTGATTATATTGAGGCATGGAAAAGTCCAAATTTTTAGGTTCCTGATGCTCCATTATTTTTTGAGATACATGCTCTCAAAGTTTGTTCCAGGAGCGTCCCGAAGGGAAGTCCAAGGAGGTCACCCGGACCTCCCAAAAATTTTCCTCATTCGGCACATTCGGGCTGACGATTCGGCAAATTTAGGGATGCGATATATTTTTGATATCTCGGGCACAGCACTGCTGTAAAATGCCATGCCCGAGTATTACTCGTGGTAATTTTTTGTTGCGTGCACCGTACTGTTATGTCCGAATATATCTCGGGAGAGGTTTATTTCTACTTCATCTCTTTGTCGAACCTCGAACCTATCTCGGGAAAAGTTAATTTACGTTCAATGTAATAGACGGATTGATTTGACTGTTCAAAGGTTAATGGCGCATCACCATGGAAAATAGCACAAAGAGTTACATGGGATAAATATTTTTTATTGTTTAATAGTAAATGGGCACCTCTTGCTATTAAACTACTTACAAATCTTGCTGGGGGGGGGGGGCTTATCAAAATTCAAATGTTTTTCAATCATCTGAAGGAAAGATTGAAAATACTTGTTTTTCATTCGTTTTATGTGCTACCACGGGCGTCGTTGGCGGGGGGGACAAGGGGGACATGTCCCCCCCAATATTTTCAAATCACCAGAAGACCCCCAATATTATAAAATAATAATTTTGAAAAAAAAAAAAAAAAATCGGGACTTCTAAATCAAAATTAAATTCTCCAATCTCAACTGAAATAACAAAAACTTCCGTATCTACTTGAAAGACCGTCTCAGTTATTTTCCCATGAAGCTGTCTCGGTCTTTTGGTGCTTTTAGCATCGTTATTGGAGCCATCATTTTCCTCCTACAAAACCCATCACTGCGTAGTAAGATCCAATTCCTCCACTTAACAATGGAGACTTTCCCTTTTCCTACCCCACCCTCTCCCTCCTCGCTCTGACAGGGACAAGAGAAGTAATAAATAAATCTTAGAGGGGGTTTCTTGTGTTTTCCTTGGTTAGGTTACTTGATCCTTGAAGGGCTTTTAAAATCGAGGTCGAATCTGTTCTCTCTCGAAGATGTGGTCTAGTCCGTGCTGTGGGGGGGGGGACGCAGGGGGCTGAGTCCTGTAGTAAACGTTCCCCCACTTTCCTTCCCCCCCCTAAGAATTACACCTCTGCCTTAAAGTGAATATTATCTCCATTGAGCTCGCGGGTGTCATGGCACGGGGACGGGACACTTCCCCCTTTCCTACATTTTGAAATAGTACAAAGTCCCCCCCCCCCTCTCCCCAATATTTTCATTAAATATATTCCAATGCCAAATAACGGAATTTACGTTACAGTATTAGTAAAGTATGAACATCCTTTTTTTTTTTTTTTTTTGTAGAAAGGAATTACATCAGAATTAGCCCATCGAGAACCTGCCATTAAAAGCAGGGAAAGTGACAACCTGTTATCCAAGAAATAAATTTTCTTTTGTACACTTTACCCCATCTCAAATTTTTCTCAGGATCCTGTCTCTGATAACGACACCCATCCCTCTTTCCCTGCCAACTCATTTAAGGGGGAAAGATGAGTGTCCAGCTGCATAACAATGGACACTAAAAAATCTCTCTCTGACCCCCCGTAGTGTATCCCCAGAGAGGAAGGGTGTCCATCTGTTTTGCCACATGATGTGAGCAAGAAATTTTTTCGGAGAACAGCTAGAGAAGGATCTTTCTTCGTGGAAAGCGACCCCATGTAGCACAAACGGTTGGGGAATGGTTGGCCAACCGTTTCCCACGGAAGTGATGGTTGGGGAATGGTTGGTTGCCAACCAACAGTAAGCGAACGATGGCCCAACCGTTTCTGCAAACTGTTGGGCCAACCACGAAAATTTTTGATGGCCCATCCAAATTTGAAATCAGTTGGCCCTACTAAAAATAATTCAGTTGGGCCTACGTTGGGAAACCGGCAAAACTTTGCTGAAAGTATTTTCTAATTTTTCCAGATTGTAAATAAATTTAAATTAAAAGTTTTCTACAATGTTTCATTGCATTTTTCATGCTTTACTGCAAAGTTTTAGAAAATATAATTTTTTACAGTAAAATAATAATAATTACACATTTTCCAGACGGTTTTTACGTTTCTTTTCTCTAATCAGCAGATTTACCCCAATATATTTTTTGCTTGCTGGAAAACATTTTTAGTTTTCCCATTTTTAAGAAACATGTTTCGCCGATTTCGTGAAAACTTTCAAAATAGATTCAATAAAAAGATCAATTATTAATCATTTGATAAAGATAATTTGTTCTAACTATGAAAGTTTATTTTCGTTGTAAGATGAAAAATACTAAACTCCAAGTATTATATTATAAATCTCGACAAAGAGTATTTAAAACTGTTTGTAGTATGTAAGTTAAAAATAAATAACGCTATCTTTGCATTTTTAAATGTTACTTGAAATATTATTATTATTCATCGAAGAAAGATTCGCGATGACACTTTGTGCAGACGTCAATTTCTGTGTCTAAAAAAGCAGAAATAATATACTTTCTTATTCAGAATTATAATTTTCGACATATAGTTAAAAAATCGTCAATGTTCCATTTTTTATTCTTCATTCTAATTTAAAATTGCTTATCGAAAAATGCAAGATGAAAAACATCAATTCCACTGAAATCGTAAACGTACAAAAGGCTTACAGATGCTTCCGTTGCCGTGGAATCGTGGCGTGATCACATGGCGCGGAGCTCGTAAGCGAACGGTCCGGGGTTCAAACCCCGAGCGGGAGCAAAGCGTCAATCCTGTTGAGAGCGGTTTGGGATTGCTGCACCGAGTATTTTTCATGGAGAAAAAAAAGGAACAAAAAAAAAATTTTTTTTCGACGGTTGGGAAGACCATTGGCACTCTGTGGTTGGGCCATCGTTGGGCTTCCACTGTTGGGGAATGGTCGCCAAAGCGGCCATTTCGTATCGTTGGCCGACCGTGCAGTAAAACCGTTGGCCAACCATTCCCCAACGGTTTGTGCTACTTGGGACTCCTTTCATAAAGTATAGAGCTATCCATCGGTTCAGTATAGCATGTCCTATCCAGTAAAGAGTATCATATTTGGAGGAAATAAATCATGTAAGTTTTACGCATTTTATTGTTTTTGTTATAACATAAAAAAGATCTAACAAAATTTCTTGTTAACTCCGTATACTTTTCCCGATAAGAGTGAGCACACAGAGCGATTTTTAAGACATCAGTACCACAAATTGCTTATGCATTGAAGGAAATACTAATATGCCCTTAAGAGCGAATCTAGGAATTTTTCAAGGGAAGGAAAATTGGTTTTTATAACTTACTTTTTATTATGTATACTGGTTCGCAAATATTAATCACAAAAGTTTCGGACTTGAATTCCGAAATATTTCCGAGGGAGAGCATCAAACCTCTTTCCCCCAACATTTATAAATTGTCTAAAAGATTTTTTGAGTTTCAATACCGGAAAACTACCGGTGTAGAGGTCCTCAAAGGAGGGGGCGATCGCCTCCATCGCCCCTCAGTTATATCCGTCCCTGTGTGCCCCTTAATCATACTACGCTAACATAAGTAGACTCTGTAAAGTTTTTTTTATACTAATCTGATTTTTAGCTGAAATGCTTTTTCATATTTATTTACAATGAACATTACAAGATATTTGATTGGAATATTTTCGATGAGCGTATACTAATCAGTATTCAAATGCTTATTTTTGATCTAAGTAATTAAAATTTTTGAACAAGTTAAACTAGCTGTCGTGGCCGTCACGAAACTTTCTTCTATATCTATCTTATGAATTCCAGTTACAAAATAAAATACGTACTCGCTCGAATAATTGGAAACAGCTCCAATTTCCCAATTATCGTAATAACCCTGCAAATGCAGAATCAATGAGCGAAATTGGAAATCATTGCAAAAGCCTTGTTTAGATTAATTGCAAACATTTTATTTGTTAGTAAAAAGAAATTGGCAACAGTTAAAAATTTCAAATCATTGAAAGTTTTCAGCTGTTTTGATAATTAAATAGCGTGAAAGCGATTTTTTAATGAATTGATTTTTCGCATTGTTGACTAAGCGCAAAAATCACCCCACCCTCCCCCTGGGGCGATTGGCGCCAAAATTTAATCGATGCTTGCTTCCTTATTGGGTTAGTGTTATTCCAAATTTCATTCAAATCTCAGCAATATTTCTTGAGATACAGTAGGTGCAATGACAAAATAAGCACTTTTGATTGCTCCACCCCCCTTTGAGATATTGACACACAAATTGAATCAGCGATTGTACTCAATAGGGTCTACCTATGGACCAATTTTCGTTTGATTCCGCCTGTTACTTCCTGAGATATAGCAATCACCCCCGCGCAGAACACGTGCGATTTCTCCACCCCCCTTCAAGATACTGACACACAAATTGAGTCAGCACCTGTACTCTATAGGGTCTACCTATGGACCAATTTTCGTTTGATTCCGCTTGTTACTTCCTGAGATATAGCAATCACCCCCGCGCAGAACACGTGCGATTGCTCCACCCCCCTTCAAGATATTGACACGCAAATTGAATCAGCACCTGTACTCGGTAGGGTCTACCTATGGACCAATTTTCGTTTGATTCCGCCAGTTACTTCCTGAGATATAGCAATCACCCACGCGCAGAACACGTGCGATTGCTCCACCCCCCTAGGAGGAATTCGCTAAACAAAGTCAGGTGCACCAGTTCACATGGTGGTACATATGGGAAAAAATTTTTGTTCGATTTCATGCAGTAGTTTTTGCTCTAGCGCGGCCACAAAAACTGGTCACACACACAGACTCACACACAGACAGACACACACACACACACACACACACACACACACACACACACACACACACACACACACACACACAGACATTTTCCAAAAATGGTCTAAATGGACTCAGCGCACCTCAAAACGTGCAAATCCGTCAAAATTCGACATTCGAAAATTTTCACGAAACCAATACTTTCTTCTATATAATAGATATAGAAGAAAGTAATAATACACAACGAGAGAAAATTACCTGTATTTTCGTGTTAGCTTAGTATTTTCTTATTATTGTAGTTACCAGTGGCGTACTCAGGGGGTGGGCTGATAGGGCTGCAGCCCGCTCCGAAATTTTCAAAATGAATTTTAAAAATGTAAGCTAAGTTTTTTTTCTAAATTTCCCTTTTTTTTTTTTGAAATCTCAAATGAGAAAAGCTTTTAGAACAGATAATTAACTATAGGACAAAATTGAAAGATTTTTTTTATATTTTGACATGTCTATTTTACTGTTCGTCATGTTTATTATTATCCTATTATTCCATTTTGGTCATTTTTATTGCAAATCTATGTTTCAGAAATGCCGATTAATGTTTTTCAGTCACAGATTTTGTTAAATAAAATTTAGAAAGTTTAATTGAAACCCAATATTGGGAACAATAGTAAAATAAACTACAAAATTAACATTATTAGAGCGTTAATTAGCCAAAATATTGCAAACAAGTGTTTCAGCAACCCTTCTTTCAATGAAGAATTTTTTTTTAATCTAAATTTATCATTCTTTGTGTCCATGAGAACACTTTCTTCACAATAATTTTAATAAAAAAATGTTTTTTTTAATTATGTATTTTTGTCGACTTAACTATGCATTGAAGAAGAAATTCGAGGCATTTACTTTTTTAGCTACATTTCATGAAGTGCTCCCCCCTCCCCCAATCTCAAAAAGTCTTGACTCAGCCCCCCCCCCCTGAAATGATTTGTCTGCGTACGCCACTGGTAGTTACTAATTGATATACATTTTTATGAAATTTGAATTGTAAAGAAAACGTTCAATAATAGTAGTGTTGATAAACGAAATATTTTTTTCCAAATTAGAATTATATTTTCAAATAACTAAGAAATAGTTTACGTGGAAAATATTCTGTTTCATCTTCTAAGTGAGGAAATAATAAGGCTTGTTTAGTTATGAGTATTATTTTGATAACTAAATTCTTTTTTGAAAGTTTATCGCTGCATTTCCATGAAAAGCTTTAAAAAGAACTGAATTATCACTAAAAAGAGCAAGTTATTTATCTTTCATACAAATTATTTTAAATTGAAAAATTTTCAAACCTAATTTTTAGCTGAGAATTATAAATTTCAAAATGGAACTTTCAGAATAAGGTAAAAGATCGTTCTCAGTATAGGCAATATTGAAGCAAAACAAATGGAGGTGAGGCTAAGAAGTAATAATAAAAATAAATTAAATTAAAAGAAAAAAATATTAGAAAGATTTTTCACACATTGTTAGAGATCAAAATGCCAGATAAATAATTATAAAGGGAATTTTTTTCCCTGGTAAATTACACTGTATATTAAGAAGTCAGAACGTTTTAGACAATCTTCCCCGTGAAAACTTATATTTAATCGTTTTTAATTATTTGAAGGGCCAAGGGGAAAAAAGATGAAAGTCAATTTTCCGTAAATTTTGAGATATTAGCACTATCTAGGGGCTATGAAAAAGCACTATCATCTGTTAGAACAACAAGGGGAAAAAAGATGAGAATCGACCGAAATGTGCATGAAAACTCTATCAACTACACAAGGAGTTACGAGAAGTCAAACTTTGTTTTTCGTTTTTCTCGAAATCGCTTTTTGGTCACTTTCATCTTTTTCCCCCCTGGCCCTTCATTTGCTTTTATCAAAAGTAAAAATTATGAAGCAATAAAAGCAGGATGAAAAACATTAATTTTTTTTCAAGCACTAAATTAAGCTTTTGCATTGTTATTGATCAAATGCATGAATTTTGAATACTGTAACGTGAGCATAAAATGTGAGGTGTGGGAGTAAAAACCATTTTTTTTTAAATTCTTTTGCCGCTTCAACTTGAATAAACATATCTCTCATTAAAAAAGGAGGCGTCTCCGTTTCCCTCTCTGTCTTGTCAACAACATTTAAGATCGTCCTATATTTCGTTTTAAAGGGCTTAAACTTTGGTTTCCAAAGGAGAGTTCTCGAAAATTCCTACCCTAATATCATTGAAAGTCAACTAAAATCACGTTGTTCGAATATTTGTCTATCCTCTTAAAGTTACCAAAGATGACCCATCAATTTTGAAAAAGTTCCGGGGTGGGCCAAAAATCTCCCCTCCCCTAACATCAACGCAGATCGTCTAAAACTGCGTTTTTTTTTTACAGTTACATTTTCAAAAAAAGTTTCGGGGGAGAACCCCCGCACTTCCCTTTTCTTAAAACAACCGGATATTATCTATAATTGTATTTTTAAGATTTCAATTTCCAAAAATATTAAGGGAAGCTCTTCCACTACTACCATTGCTAAAAATTGTTTAGAATGCATTTTAAGGCTGTAATTTAAATAATTTTCCGAAAAGAGGGAGCTCGAATATCTAATCTGCGTTATATTAGTAAAGATAGTCTAAAATTGCGTTTTAGCAACACAATTTCGAAAAAATCCCGATCCCCCTTTTCATAGTACGATCAGAGATAATAATGGAGTTTTTAACGTTTCGATATCGAAAAATGGACATAAGAGCGCCCTCGAACCTCTCCTCCCATAACATTACCAAATATCGTCTAAAATGCATTTTTAAGACCACAAATTCGAAAAAACTTCTGGGGGAGAATCCCCCGTACTCTCTTATTTCTGGGTAAATAATATATTTACGATTAGGAACTCTCTGATCTAGTTATGACTTCCCTCTTAGAAAAGGAGCTGAACCCATTTTTTTCTCTCAGTGTTTAAGATGTGTTTAAAATTAATTAGGGGGGTCAGCAATCCCCGCCCACGACGGGTCCAAATATGACTCCTTGTGGTCCTTATTTGAAAATTGCAATGTTCACTGGTCTTTACAAAGGCTAAACATGTTTAAAAAACATGAATTTTTCCTAGCATTTCTTTTTCCAAAGTCCCCCCCAATCTTCAGCAGGCAGCGACGCCCATGGTGCTACCTATTGTCTTTACGCATAAAGTAACCGTGTAAGGTATGTGTCTATGGTCTTATTTTATCATTCGGCACATTTCGAAATTTCATTCGGCAAATTGAGAATTTCCCCCTTCCTAAAACTTTAAGCTCGGGGCGCCCCTGGTTTGTTCGACCCGTAAAAATACTAAAAAAGTGATGTTATTTAATCATTTTTTATAAAAAATCGTACTCATGCAAAATAAAAGTGTTAGATATCTATGGAAACTAGTTACTCTAGGCATTCAGAAAAAAAAAAAAATACTAGAACGTTCATAATGAAAATTACTACGGTACAGGACTCTTTGAAGTTGTCACCACAAAAACTTTATTTTGGCCGATTTTGCTAAAATTGAGGAATTTATTGTAACAAAAGGAAGACATAACCAGAGATTTACTCACTTTTTGGTAGTGTACATATGTTTACTATAAATGATTACGCAATGCATAACTTAGGTTTCTCAATCCTTCTTGGAAATATTTAAACTTAAAGATAAGCCATAAGGCAAAAACAGGCGATTTTTCAAAACAAGCTACTGATGTTATTTATTCACAGGAAAAAGTTTACTTTTGGTTATTTCTTGCATTAAAAGATACTCTTTTGACAGTATATGCATGTTTTTCGAGACGATCATATGCTTTTGTTCCCCTTCTCATGGACTTAAATTAATTAAACCAAAAAATAATGATATATTTATTAATAGCTGCATTATCTACCCACTGTGTCATGAAATTTAATTTATTAAATCATTGAACAATAAATTAGATATTTGATGAAAACCAGAAATAGAATTTCTCCGATGCCTAAGCATTATGCATCATTCATAATTATAACGTATTAGGGCGATTCTCTGTAAACTCGTCATTTTTCACACGAAATCTGTCCGGGCACGGTTTTTTGAAATGTTCGTATAATTATAATACTATTGCTCAGAAAATGAATCTATTACTTTGGTTTGCAAGAGGGCCAATTGAAGTTTGTGTTTTTCTGATAAATCATGATAGGGGGTAAGTCCTCCGCCTAGTATAACTAGGCAGGGGACTGTGCCAGGTGACTGTGTTTTTGCTCTTTGTTGCGTAATATCTGCAAAACTATTGGAACATAATTAGTTACGAGACTACCTATAAATTGAGGCACAAATCGTGGACATAATAACTAATATGTTTTATAATTAAATTAATTGACATTAATAAAATCACTTCCCAGAGGACTGTTTTCGCAATGATCACGATGCATACTTTCAGCACAAATGTGGCTCTCGAACTAAGCAAAGTTGCGTTTCAACACCTTTCTCGGCGATTTCGGCAAATTCACACTGATTACTTTAAACTTCATGCTAAAAAGAATTTTGGGCCACAAAGTATTAATGCTTTACTTGCATTAAGAGCGATAATTACTTTATTACACTTTATTGTTTTTAAAATTCTCAGTCCGGACAGCCAATTACCAGTTTACAGAGAATCGCCCATTAAAGAATTTCTTGAAAAAGCAATTAAAATAAAGGAGCTCTGAATATTTATTTCATAAGCAATACCCAATCTTGTGATTGGGACATTCCATGTTGGCTCTAAACAGGAGGATACCCTTGTTCTTTGTTGCAGTGTTATTTTGCAGAAAATAGAATGTATATGCTTCATGGTATCTGTGAACTAGTATTTTAGTGAGTAAACTAATTCTTGTCAGTTCTTATCAGTGCACAGCACATGTAGGTTTTGTAAAAATCAGTATGGGAATAAATTAGTAGTACTAATTTTACTTCTTCAAGCATTGCTTCATATCGAAAAAAAAAAATGTGTATATACTTTAAATTTAAAAAAATCAGCAGAAAATTTAAATTTAAAAAAATTAATAACTAATTTTAATAAATAAATAAATTAGTTTTTAAAAATCCCCCCCAAAAAGTTTGATGGCGCATCTTGCGCCATAATCCTCCCCCCCCCCCTGTGGGCACACCTGGGAGTTCTGATCTAGATTTTTTTCGAAATTGAAGACCGAAACATTTGTAATAAACATATGTTAACCAGAATATGTGGTAAAAGGGGGGGGGGGGGCAAGTAGAAAAAAAACCAATCGCTCCTCCCTTGGAACAATTCTGGATCCGCCCTTGCAGTGACCTCTTATGATCTCTCAATCTGACGCCTCTGCGAAAGGAAAATTAAATTTTTTGGAACTGTCTGTTCGTGGAAGAGTTTTAACAGACTTAAAGGCAGGGATTCAAGTGAAACAGCACTGCGATCGCTTCGAATTGCAATCGCTACTGGAAGTGAATTACATTATCATCAACTTAACTTGGCATGACGTCACTACGGGTGGAGCCAATAAGAGCTCACAAGCACTTACGATCTTCTCTTATTCGCCAAGTAGGCTGTGACGTTTTATCTAGATCGTTTTTCATAGGCAAACGTCATGCTGACGTCACGATGTTTTTATCAAGAAACGTTCTAATGTAATTCATTTCCAGTAGCGATTGTAATTTGCGATGGCCTGTTTCACTTGAATCCCTGCCTAAACTCAGTTCTACCTTTTTCGGGTCAAAGTTAGGAATTTTTCCGCATGAAGTTTCTCAGAAGAAATAAGATATCATGGTGTAGAAAAGTAAAAAAGAATATTTCGCAAAACAAAAAGGATAACAAAAAAGAAAAAAATGAAACACTATTTGGCATAAAACAATTATGTGCACAGTTTTAGAAAAGTGATTTTCACTGCTTCTTATCTATTAACCACTCTTTTCAGCACACCTGAAAACATACAGTGATGAGGTGAACCAAATTTTTGACCCAACAATTATGAAAAATCCCCAACAGAAGATAAAAAACTTTCTCTTGGAGTTTCAATGAGGTATACTGCGTACGATTGTACTGACAGTATTATATAGTAAGCAAATAACGAGCAGCTCAGTTAGAGCGCCCAATGCGACTGCAGTTTTTCCCCTTATTTTGGGCTCATCATTCTGGAATAGATTCGATCGAGCTGCAGACAAATAATTTCCCATAGAAGCTGAGTATACTATTTCACACTGGAGGCTAAACATATTAGGAACAACTGGAGGTCTGCAAACATAGTACGGCACGGCTCCACCGTGGAGCATTAAACAATTTAGCCATAAAAGCAGTGAGTAACCTAACTGCCCTTAAGCCAGAGCTAAGACAGAAACATGCAATACACCACCAGCTCGTTCATTCCATCCATGCACTGCAGTTTCGTGCTTATTATGCACTCATCGGCATGGAATAGGAATTTAACGAGCTGGAGGCGAAAATCCTCTTATAGAGCAAAGAGAGCCAACAAAAACCGGTAGCTATTTTTTTTTCTCATTTTTCATGAAGCAAACATTTTGTTTTTGGTATTCGGAAATTTAAGTAAGTACCGCAAATTTACATTTTAAATAATTTTTATCATTCTTCAGAAACACACAGCCAATAGATTCAATTTTTCTCTTAAAGGAGGCGTTTGTAATATCTTATTTGCTCGTTTCAAAGATTTATTTCGTTCTAAACTACGAACAATCAACGGTTTAATCTGTCACTACTTCCTGTGAAGTTCTTGCTCTTTATTAATGTCTTAAATTCCTCTCCAAAAAGCGTTGTTAACGTTCGCGATACGCAATAAAAAAAGAAAAGAAAAATATGCTTTTCAAAACTTGAGCCACACGCAAGTTGCCGACACAACAAATAAGGAGACGATAAAAACGCTGCTAAGCTGGCGCCTTCACAAATCAGCACTTTTTCTTTCTGAATGAAATTTTTTCCATTCTCGAGAATCGGACACTTAATCTTGTAGTAATAGTCCGGGAGCTAACTGTCAAAAATCAATGGAATACTGCAAATCGTGATAAGAAGATGCCACTTGGTAGGAATGTTGCTAATGGCTATACAATGAAATTAAGACCCAGAGGCACTTTCAAAAACCGTTTTAATCCAAGATGGCGGCGTTTTTCAAAATGGCGGCCTATGCTACAGCTTTTGCAATTTAACTCACACAAAAGAGGTTTTTATATCAAATTATATGTTTTTCAGGCCAAGGATTTCATTTAGTATGTTGAAAAAAAGCTAAATGTTCATTTTGATTTTTATTTTTTTATTTATTTTTAAGAATTATATTGTTTACGAGAAGACTACATGTAGCATCCAAAATCTGTTAGAAAGTTAGCCAAATTGCGACCGAAGAAAATGAACTGGGAAACCTGGTGCGGTGGAACCTAACCATGCTCAAATTAGTCTCCTAAGAACTCCACACACATCTCCCAGCGGTGCTGCTATTGTTAGAAGCATTCCGAGAAGGCCTGTTTAGTCTGTGGAGTTAGCGACAAAAACAGCCGAAATATTTCACTTCCGGATACCAGTGTGAAATTTGGTACAGAGCTTATGTACATATATAAGAGCAAAAAACCGCCGGGAGACACTTGATCAGGGGTCATGAACTCCCGTGATGACGTCATCAAGATGGCCGCTTTTACAGGTAAATGCGTTCGTTTAATTGCTTAAAACTCCATCAAAGGTTGAAATATTGCAAAACTCAAACGTATCATTTGAAAGCTCTTTGAAAGAGCTATTTGGAAAGATTTAATTATTCTTTCTGAGGTCAAGGTCCCCCCTTTATTGACGTCAGCAAAATGGCCGTTTTTACAGGTAAATACGTTTGTTTAACTCCCCCTAAAACTCCATCATAGATTTAAATATTTCAGAACTCAACTATATCATTTGAAAGCTCTTTAAAAGATCTATTTGGAAAGGTTTAATGTTTCTTTCTGAGGTCAAGAGCCCACCTGTGATGACGTCATCAAATGGCCGCTCTTACATGTAAATACGTTCATTTAACTGCTTAAAACTCCATCATAGATTGAAATAATGCAAAATTCAAATGTATCATCTGAAAGCTCTTTAAAAGAGCTATTTAGAAAAGATGTAATTTTTCTTTCTAAGATCAAGGGCCCACCTGTGATGACGTAATCAAAATGGCCGTTTTTACAGGTAAGTACGTTTGTTTAACTCCCCCTAAAACTCCATCATAGATTAAATAGTTCAAAATTCAAATATATCATCTGAAAGCTCTTTACAAGAGCTATTTACAAAGATTTAAATTTTCTTTCTAAGATCAAGGGCCCACCTGTGATGACGTAATCAAAATGGCCGTTTTTACAGGTAAGTACGTTTGTTTAACTCCCCCTAAAACTCCATCATAGATTCAAATATTGCAAAACTCAAATATATCATCTGAAAGCTCTTTAAAATACCTATTTAGAAAGATTTAATTTTTCTTTCTAAGGTCAAGGGCCCACCTGTGATGACGTCATCAAAATGGCCGCTTTTACAGGTAAATACGTTTGTTTAACTCCCCCTAAAACTCCATCATAGGTTTAAATATTTCAAAATTCAACTATATAATCTGAAAGTGCTTTAAAAGATCTATTTAGAAAGATTTAATTTTTCTTTCTGAGGTCAAGGGCCCCACCTATGATGACGTCATCAAAATGGCCGCTTTTACATGTAAATACGTTTGTTTAACTGCTTAAAACTCTATCATAGATGGAAGTATTGCAAAACTCAAATATATCATCTGAAAGCTCTTTAAAAGAGCTATTTAAAAAAATTTAAGTTTTCTTTCTAAAGTCAAAGGCCCACCTGTGATGACGTCATCAAAATGGCCGCTTTTACAGGTAAATACGTTCGTTTAACTCCCCCTAAAACTCCACCATAGATTCAAATATTGCGAAACTCAAATGTATCATCTGAAAGCTCTTTAAAAGAGCTATTTAGAAAGATTTAATTTTTCTTTTTAAGGTCAAGGGCCCACCTGTGATGACGTCATCAAAATGGCCGCTTTTACTGGTAAATACGTTTGTTATACATTTTCAATTTAAAATTGTTATAACTTTTCAACTATTTGTCTTAGAAAATAAAACCAAGCACTATAAAATAGCTCTTTTAAAGCGCTTTCGGACGATATATTTCAGTTTTGCAATATTTAAATCTATGATGGAGTTTTAAACAGTTACATGAGCGCATTTACCTGTAAAAGCGGCCATTTTGATGACGTCATCACAGGTGGGCCCTTGACCTCAAAAAGAAAAATTAAATATTTCTAAATAGATCTTTTAAAGCGCTTTCAGATGATATATTTGAATGTTGAAATATTTAAATCTATGATGGAGTTTTACGGGGAGTTAAACAAACGTATTTACCTGTAAAAGCGGCCATTTTGATGACGTCATTACAGGTGGGACCTTGTCCTCAGAAAGAAAAATTAAATCTTTCCAAATAGCTCTTTCAAAGAGCTTTCAAATGATACATTTGAGTTTTGCAATATTTCAATCTATGATGGAGTTTTAAGCAATTAAACGAACGTATTTACCTGTAAAAGCGGCCATCTTGATGACGTCATCACGGGAGTTCATGACCCCTGATCAAGTGACTCCCGGCGGTTTTTTGTTCTTATATATGTACATAAGCTCTGTACCAAATTTCACACTGGTATCCAGAAGTGAAATATTTCGGCTGTTTTTGTCGTCTCCACGGACTAAATGGGTCTTCTCGGAATTCTTCTAACAATAGCAGCACCGCTGGGAGATATGTGTTGAGTTCTTAGGAGACTAATTTGAGCATGGTTAGGTTACCACCGCACCAGGTTTCCCAGTTCACTTTCTTCGGTCGCAATTTGGCTAACGTTCTAAAAGATTTTGCATACTACATGTAGTCTTCTCGTAAACAATATAATTCTTAAAAATAAATAAAAAAATAAACATCAAAATGAACATTTAGCTTTTTTTCAACACACTAAATAAAATCCTTGGCCTGAAAAACATATAATTAGATATAAAAACCTCTTTTGTGTGAGTTAAATCGCAAAAGCAGTAGTATAGGCCGCCATTTTGAAAAACGCCGCCATCTTGGATTAAAACGGTTTTTGAAAGTGCCTCTGGGTCTTAATTTCAATGTATAGACCTAAACAACATTCCCACCAAGTGGCATCTTCTTATCACGATTTGCAGTTTTCCAACAGTTAGCTCCCGGGCTATAATATTTTCATTCGCGCTTGTCAGTATTCTCGCAATTACTTTGCATATTTCGTGAAGGGGGAAAGGAATGGCAGACGATTTGCAATTCAATGTGTCAAGTACTTTTTTTTCCCGCGCTATTTTTAGAATTATGAATGGAATAATTGTTTCATTAATCAAAAGGCGTTTTGTCGTCACTTTCAATGGCGCATGCGTTGAAAATTTCCATTTAATTTTTTTTTTTGCACAGCGTTCGTTTGGCTTATTTCATCACTCCACATCAAAAATACCGACAAGGTTTTTTTTTTTTGAAGCAGAAAAGCAGTTTTTTTTCCTAGAATGGAAATTTTCATGGGGTCACAATACCTTTGAAACAATTTTCTTAAATTTACATATAAAATGTCACTTTGAAACCTTTGTTTTTGCACTTATTTTACAATCAATAATTTATTTTCAAACATTAAATTTTTTTTCACTTTTTTTGAAAATTTTAAAAATTTGCAAAATTTTCTAATATAGTGTTTGAAAATATTTTGTGACTATTTATGCAGCAAATTATTAAAAAATCTTAGAAAATTTTATTTTTAGAGGGTTAACAAGCTCTAAAAATTTTAGTAGATTATAAAATGCTTATTCAATGTACATTTTTGTAAAATATATTAACCTGAGTGTAAAAAATATTGTTTTAAAGCTGTATTTTTGATAGAAAAAAAAAAACTTAGTGATTCCAGTAACATAGAAACACTAAAAACTGATTATCGAGAAAAAAGCACATTAAAGTTTTGCTATGTGTTGCGATATGTGTTCTATTTCCGTTAGAACACATATCGTGCATGCCCTAAAGGCACGCTTAACTTGTTAAATAACTGAGCTAGAGCTATGCCATTTTTTTCTTGTGTACAAAAAAAAAAAAAAAAACTTTTACTTTTGAAATAAGCAACAAAAATTTTTTGCTTGTTTGGTTATTTTTGAGGTAATGTGATTCCTTAATGTAATTGCTCCTTTGGTGTTTATTTATCCTTTATTTTTATTTTTTTCGGTAAAGCTCATTTTGTAAAATTTTTAGTGTTTCACGAAAAAAATCAGGAATGCATAAATCAGTGGTTTTTAACGTAGAAGGCACTCTCCCGGGGGGGGGGCGTAGGAGAATTTCATGGGAGACGTGAACAGGCCCGTCATATCAAATTTTTCAAGGAAGGAGGGGGAAAATACTAAATTTAATTGAATCGTTTATTTCGAAAAGGTAACGTCTCTATTTTGATCTCCTCTGTCTCTTTAGAAAATTAAACAGCGCACAGTTATATTTTTGAATGTCATAATCAATGAAAAAATGCCTTTAGTTAAGTACACAATTACTGCAATAATTTACCAAATAACCATTGATTATGACATTCAAAAATATAACCGTGCGCTGTTTAATTTTCTAAAGAGACAGAGGAGATCAAAATAGAGATGTTACCTTTTCGAAATAAACGATTTAATTGAAACCAAAAAACAGCAAAAACAAACCTATTTAATTATCAATTTCTCAAAGCCGGATGGGGGGCAGTCAAGAACTCCCCCCTGCCCCTTTATCCCCCAAATGACAGGTCTGAGAGTAAATATTTTAAAATAATGAAGTGAAAAATTAAAAATAACCAGAACTTACTTAATTTTAAGGTCACGTGTAACTATTTTTCACATTGTCGACTTTTTGATGCATTTTAAGTTTTCATCCACTGAACCAAAAGAACCTTAAGGCGCTGAGGCAAAGCAGAGTCATGTGCTCTCGGACGTGATGTATGCCACTCACTTTATAGCAATCCGTCATTGCGAAACACGTAATTTCAATTTCGAGATGTCGAAATTCAAATGAATATATCTTTTTTCAAAACTTTCAAATTTCTATTATTTTAGTTAAAAAGAAAATTGAAATACAGGAGGGCCATTCCACGTGACGAAACAGGACATTTGGAGCTGTTTTGTTAGTAGATTTTGTTCCATAAGTACAAATAAAACAAGCCAGGAATTTTTTACATGGAAAGTCAAAAATTCATAGTTTTAAAGAAAATGATTCAAAGATTAGCAATATAATGCCTGTGACGGAATGGGACTGGTATGAGTCCCGTTGCGTCACAGGCATTTTGATACTTCAAATTCAATTAGTTTCAAACAAATAACTAATTTTAAATTTCCTACGTAATTCGTATGACATGTCTTTGCCGTTGCTACCAATAAAAAACTTCCTAGCGTATTTTATTTGTATTTATAGAACAAAATGTACTAACCAAACGGCTCCAAGTGTTCCGTTCCGTCACGTGAAATGGCCCAGGATATTATTTCAACAATTTTTAGATCTATTTTTTCGTAACTATTGAACTTAAATTTCATTTCCCCCCCCCCCTGGTAACTAGCTTCAATAAACTATACCAGCTTTTGTTTTAAATTCTCAATTTCTGATTGCACTACTTGATTACACCAGAGATAGTAGATACGGCAGTGGCGGTGGTGTGGAGAAGTGGGGGATGGGGCACCGGGGTACCGCCCTTGCTTCCAGTCTAAATGTATCGCGAATGCTCCTGATTTTGTGTTATTCCGAAAAGCACCGAGCGCACAAGTTTCTCTAACGAGCGCACAGTTAGCGCTCTTCCCTTCACGAAAATCGAAGTCGGAAATAAATGACATTATCTAAAATAGGAATACATCCGCTCGCAGTCCGGAAACGGCATGGATATTTGGAAGATAACTTTTATCGTCTATTAACGAGGGGGGGGGGGACAACAACTTCTCGTCATGATAAATGATGCTCTATAAACTTATAATCCATTGGAAAACTATCTAGTGCAGTGATGACCAACTTTTTTTCTCTCGACTGCAGTACCTCATATTACAGTGATGACGTTCCCCCCCCCCCCCCAAGACAATAGTGCACCTTCCCCCCAAACAATAGGATGAACTCCCTAGGGCGACCCCCTTCCCGAAAAAAAAAAAACAGAAAAACACTTCCCTCCCTAAAAATTTTAATGGCTACCTGTATGGTAAGCTCCCCCCCCCCCTACCATAGTTATATTAAGGTGGATCTCGCTGGCGAGAGCACATTTAAAATTGGAAAAAATGTTTCAATTATTTTTTTAGAATACAATGTAAAACACGACAGAGGAAGGAGAATTAAACATCTAGAATTCGAGAAATAGTATGCAAAACTTTTTCAAGAAAAGAAGATTTAAAATCGATCTGAAAATGAAGTCAACTTAACTTAACGATTTGAAGAAACATTCAAGCTTTGTCAATTGCTATAACCTGTAATTCTGAAAATATTTAACTAATTTAGGTAAGGTTTTCTATTGTAACATATTAAATAATAATAGTAATACAAAGCAAATTAGAAGTAAAAAGTTTCAGAACTTTAATGGTAGTAATTAGATGCATGCAAGGCCGCCGAGAGGTTTACCGGGGCCCCGGGCAAAGTACTGACATGCGCCCCCCCCCCTTCCAAAAAAATATCTTCAATACTAAGACAACTTACGTTCGGTGCAGTGAAGAAAAATAATAGTGTTTCGAATTTGCTAATTTTTCTTCCAATTTTATATTTTTGTGTGTTTTATATTTTTATAATCTGCTCGTGTGCTGTACTTAATTATACTATGACATAAATGCGTATGAAATAAATCAGAAATACATAACACACATTTACAAATAATATTCCTACTTCAATTTACTAATAACTATTAATAATTCTATCACTACTTCACAAAATTAATAATACGTATTTACATAAATTACACATGTATGTGTTTTAAAATCCTTTGAAAAAATTACATTTCTTGACTATTAAAAGCGTTATTCCTCACTTTGAAAGTTCGTTAAAACTTTCCATTGTACACGTAAGAAATGCCTGGTAAGTATTACAGAAGATAGCCCCCTAAGGCATTAGGCTATGCGCACTTTGCGTTGCTGTGGACACATGTAGATGCGAGATGTTTTTGTTTTGCCTACACAAAAATGAAGTTCAGTTAACAAAAAAACTGCCTTTTTTTATCCAGCAGCCCGGGCCCCCTCTTGGACCGGGCCCGGGGATTTTCCCCTGCTGCCCCCCCTCTCGGCGGCCCTGGATGCATGCATATCTGGAGTGCAGGTATCTGTGCGCAGCAACAAATGTATGCGCCTACAGCGTGCATCTAGTTATCTAGCAGGCGATTGGATTTTTTTGTTATTCAATGATTTGTTTATTTACTCATACAATTCTAAAATTTGAAGGAACTAAGTAAGTTTTTCTTTTGTATCGAATAATAAAATTCATTTCATAATGAAGCCTTTTTAACTCTTTATTATGTATTTATTTTATTATTTAGTTAGTCATCCCTTCCTCCCTTTTTTCTTTGCACGGACGTGACGTGTTGAATTTAAAGCCCCCGCTGCATCGAGAAGACCAGCTGATTAGTGATATAAAAAAAGATACTGCTTATTGATTTAACTTCGAATAACTAAGTTCCGTTTGGGTTGGTTTGTTATTTTTCAAAATTTAAGGAATAAAAGCAGCTGATCTTTCACTACGTCCAAAACTTTAGCATCAACATATAAATTATGTACGTGCAGACGGGTACATGCTTTAAATAATAAAACATACATTCATATTGTTCACTTACTTAAATCTAATAACAATATTAAAATATCGCCTGCTTGACAAAAGTGAAAAAAAAAGCATATTTTTTCAGCTGTCGAAATATATTCCTTTCAAATTCTGTTTTGCTACTGCCAGTCCGATTTTTGTGACTTGTTCAAACAAAGCAGCGGTAGGCAACCCGTTGATCGCGATCGACAGGTCGATCTCGAGCTCCCTTTTAATCTATCGCGAAAATATGTTAAACATTGCCTTCTTTTTGAGTAGAAAAAAAACTCAGAAGCATTAATTTCTGGAAAAATTGAGTTAAAATTTTACGTCTGAATAAAAAGTTATTGAAAAAAATTCTAAAATTTACATAGTCACTATTTTATAAATTTTAAAACAAGTAAATGTGGCTGAAAATATTGTGATGTGGATTAATGTAACATTATTTTTAGCAATTTAAAACAACTACTTACTACGTATCAAAGTCTTTTTTCGAGTTAACCTACAATTTAATGTGAACATAGTCTCAACTTAACCCTGTAAGCATCATCATATTCACCACCCCCACCACCCACCCCACCCCCCCACCACCAACCACCCCAACCACCCCCCACCACACCCCCCCCCACCCCACCCACCACCCCCACCCAACACCCCCCCACCCACACCACCCCCACCCCACCCCACCCAACCCCCCACCCCACCACCCACCCCACCCCCCACACCCCCACCCACCCCCACCAACCCCCCCCCCACACCCACCCACCCACCACACCCCCACCCCCACCCCCCCAACCACACACCCAACCCCCACCACCCCCCACCACACCCCCCACACCACCCCACCCCCCCACCCCACACCACCCCCCACACCCCACCACCCCACCCCCACCCACAACCCCCCCAACCACCCACCACCCACCCCCACACCCCCCACCACCCCCAACCCCACCACACCCCACCCCCACCCCCCCACCCACCCACCCAACCCCCCACCCACCCCCAACCACCCCACCCACACCCCCCCACACCCACCACCCACCCACCCACCACCCCACCCCCCCACACCCCCCCCCACCCACCCCACCCACCCAACCCACCCCCCACCACCCACCCACAACCCCCCCCCCCCACAACCACCACCCACCACCACCCCCCCACCCACCCCCCACACCCACCACCCCCAACACCCCCCACCCCCCCACCCCCCCACCACAACCCCCCCCACAACCACCCACACCCCCCACCCCACCCACCCCCACACCCCACCACCCCACCCACCCCACCACCCCCCCACACCCCACCCCACACACCCCACCCCCCCCACACCACCCCAACCCACACCCCCCACACACCCCACCCACCCCCACCCCCACCCACCCCCACCACCCCCAAACCCCCCACCACCACCCACCCCACAACCCACCCCCCCCACAACCACCCCCACCCACCCACAACCACCCCCCCAACCCCCCACACACCCCACCCCCCCACCCCACCACCCACAACCCCACACCCCCACCACACCCCCACCACACCACCCACAACCACCCCACCCACCCCACACACCCCACCACCCACCCACCCCACCCCAACCACCAACCCCCCACCCCAACCACACCCCAACACCCACCACCCCCCACACAACCCACCACAACCACACCCCACCACCAACACCCACAACCCCCAACCACCCAACACCACCCCACCCACCCCCCACACCCAACCACCCCACCACACCACCCCACCCACCAACACCCCCCCACCAACCCCCACCAAACCCCACCACACCCCACACCCCCCACACCCCACACAACCCACCACACCCACAACCCCACCCACACCCACCAACCAACCCCACCACCCACCCAACCCCCACCACACCCACCCCACCAACCCCACCCACAACCACCAACACCCCACACCCACCACCCCCCACCACACCCCCCCACCCACACCCCCACACCCCCACACCACAACCCCACCACCCAACCCCACCCACCCACACACCACAACCCCACAACACACCACACCCCCCCCAACACCCAACCCCCACCCCACCACACCCCACACCCCACCCAACCACCCACCCCCCAACCACCCCCCACCCCCAACCACCCACAACACCCACCCACCCACCCCCACCCCACCCCAACACCACCCCCACACACCCCCACAACCCCCCCAACCCACCCCACCACACCCCACACCCACCCACACCCAACCCCCCCCCCAACCACCCACCCCCACCCAACCCACCACACCCACCAACCCCCCACAACCCCCCCACCCACCCACACCCCACCCCCAACCACACCCCAAACCCACCACCCACCCCCCCCACCCCCACCACCCACCCCACCACCCCCACCACCCCCCCCAACCACACCCACCCCACCAACCCACCCACACCCCCCACCCCACCCCACCCACCCAACACCACCCACACCACCCACCCCACCCACCCACCACACCACCCCCAACCCACCACCCCCACCCCCCAACCCCCCACACCCCCCCCACCCACCCCCCACACCCCCCCCCAACCCCCCCCCACACCACCACCCCCACACCCACCCCCACACCCCCACCCCCACCCAACCACACCCCACAACCCACCCACCCACCCCCCACCACCCACCCCCACCCACACCCCCACCCACCACACACCCCACCACCCCCCCACCAACCCACACCACCCCCCCACACCCCACCACCCCACCCACCCCACACCCACCCCCCACCCCACCCAACCACCCCCCACCCACCCACCCCCACACCCCACCCCCCACCCCCACCCACCCACCCCACCCCACAACACCCCCCCCACACCCCACCCACCACCCACCCCCACCCCCCACCCCCCCCACCCCCCCACCCCCCCCACCACCCACCCCCACAACCACCCACCCCCCCCACACCACCCCACCACACCCCCCCCAACCCACCCCACCCCACACACCACCCCACCCACCCCCACCCCACACCCACACCCCCCCCACCCCCACAACCCCCCACCCCACCCACCCCCACACCCACACCACCCCCCCCACCCCCACCCACCCACCACCCCCCCACCCCAACCACCCCCCCACCCCCACACCCACCCACACCCCCCCCACACCCCCACCACCCCCACCCCCACCCACCCACCCCAACCACCCCCCCACACACCCCCCACCCCACCCCCCACCACCCCACACCACCCACCCCACACCCCCCCCCCCACCCCACACCCACCACCCCCACCACCACCCACCCCCCCCAACCCCACCACCCCCCCACCCCAACCCCACACACCCCCACCCCACCCACCCACACCCCACCCCCCAACCCCCACCCCCACCACCCCACCCCACCCACCACACCCCCACACCCCCCAACCCCACCACCCCACCCACCCACACCCCCCCCCCACCCCAACCCCACACACCCACCCCCACCACACCCCCCACCCCACCCCCACACCCCACCCACACCACCCCCCCCACCACCCCCACCACCCCCACCCCCCCCCACCCACCACCCACACCCCCCACCCACCACCCCCCCCCCACCCACACCCCCCCAACCCACCCCCCACCCCCACCACCCCCCCCACCACCACCCCACCCCCACCCCCACCCCCCCCCAACCACCCCACCCCACCCCCCCCCACACCCCCCACCCCCACCACCCCCCACCACCCCCACCCCACACCCCCCCACCCACACCCACCACCACCCCCCACCCCCACCACACACCCCCACCCCAACCCCCCCCACACCCAACCCCCCACCCACCCCACCCACACCCCACCCACCACCCCCCCACCCCCCACCACCCCCCCCACCCCACCCCACCACCCACCCCACCCCACCCCCCACACCCCCCCCACCCCCCCCCACCCCCCACACCCCACCCCCACCCCCCCACCACCCCACCCCCCCACCCCCCCCCACCCCCCACCCACCCAACCCACCCCCCCCACCCACCCCCACACCCCACCCCCCACCCACCCCCCCCACCCCCCCACCCCCCCCACCCCACCACCCCCCCACCCCACCCCCACACCCACCCCACCCCCACACCCCCACCCACCCCCCCACCCCCCCCCACCACCCCCCACCCCACCACCCACCCCCCACCCCCCCACCCACCCCCCCCCACACCACCCCACCCACCCCCCCACCCCCCCCCACCACCCCACACCCCACCCACACCCACCACCCCACCCCCCCCACCCCCCACCCCACCCCCCACCCCCCCCACCCACCCCACCACCCCCACCCCCCACCCACCCACCCCCCCACCCCCACCCCCCCAACCCCCCCCCACCCCACCCACCCCCACCCCCACCCCCCCCCCCACCCCCCACCCACCCCCCACCCACCCCCCCCCACCCCCCCCCCCACCCCCACCACCCCCACCCCCCCCCCCCCACCCCCCACCCACACCCCCACCCACCCCACACCCCCCCCACCCCCCCACCCCCCCCACACCCCCCCACCCCACCCCCCACCAACCCCCACCCCCACCCCCCCCCCCACCCCACCACCCCCCCCACCCCACCACCCCCCACACCCCCCCCCACCCACCCCACCCCCCCCACCCCCCACCCCCCACCCCCCCACCCCCACCACCACCCCACCCCCACCACCCCCCCACCCCACCCCCCCCACCCCCACCCACCCCCCCCCCCACCACCCCCCCCACACCCCCACCCCCCACCCCCCCCCCCACCCACCACCCCCCACCACACCCCCCCCACCCCCACAACCACCCCACCCCACCCCCCCCACCCCCACCCACCCCACCCCCCCACCCACCCCCCACACCCACCCCCCACCCCCCCCACCCCACCCCCACCCCCACCACCCCCCCACCACACCCCCCCCCACACCCCCACCCCCACCACCCCCCCACCCCCACCCACACCCACCCCCCCACCCCACCCACCACACCCCCCACCACCCCCACCCCACCCACACCACCCCCCACCCACCCCCCCCCCCCCCCACACACCCACCACCCACCACCCCACCACCCCCCCACACCCACCCCCACACCCCCCCACCCCCACACCCCCCACCACCCCCCCACCCCCCACCCCACCACCCCCACCCACCCAACACCCACCCCACCCACCCCCACCACACCCCACCCCCCACCCCCCACACCCCCACCCCCCCACCCCCCCAACCCCACCACCCCCCACCCCACCACCCCACCCCCACACCCCACCCCCCCCCACCCCCCCACCCACCCCCCCCACCCCCACCACCCCACACCCCCACCACCCCACCCCCACACCCCCACCCCACCCCCCACCCACCCCCCACCCCACCCCCCACACCCCCCCCACCACCCACCCCACCCCCACCCCACCCCCCCCACCCCCCACCACCACCCACCCCCCCCCCACACCCCCACCACACCCCCCCCCCCCCACACCCCCACCCACCCCCACCCCCCACCCCACCCACCCCACACCCCCCCCACCCACCCCACCCCCCCACCCACCAACACCCCCCCCCCACCACCCCCCCACCCCACCCCCCCCACCCCCCCACCACCCACCCCACACCCCCACACCACCCCACCCCCCACCCACACCACCCCCCACCCCCCCCCACCCCCCACCCACCCCACCCCCCCCACCACCCAACACCCACCCCCCCCACCCCCCACCCCCCCACCCCCACCCCCACCCCACCCACCCCCCCCCCCACACCCCACCCCCCACCCCCACCCCCCACCCCCACCCACACCCCCCACCACCCCCCCCCCCCACCCCCCACCCCCCACCCCCCCCACCCCCCACCCCCACACCCACCCACCCCCACCCCCACCCCAACCACCCCACCCACCCACCCCCCACCCCCCACCCCCACCACCCCCCCAACCCCCCCCCCCCACACCCCCCCCCACCCACCCCCCACCCACCCCCCACCCCCACCACCCACCACACCCCCCCCCCACCCCCCCCCCACACCCACCCCACCCCCACCCCACCCACCCCCCCCCACCCACACCCCCCCACCACCCCCCCACCCCCCCCCCCCCAACCCACCCAACACCCCCCCCACCCCACCCACCCCCCACCCACCCCCACCCCACCCCACCCCCCCCCCAACACCCCACCCCCCACCCCCCCCCCCCACCAACCCACCACCCCCCCCCACCCCCACCACCCCCCCCACCACCACACCCCCCCCCACCACCCCCCCCACCCCACCCCCACCCCCCCACCCACCCACACCCCCACACCCACCCCAACACCCCACCCCCCCACCCCAAACCACCCCCCCACCCCCCCCCACCCACCACACCCCCACCCCCCACACACCCCACCCCCACCACACCCCCCCCACACCCCCACCCACCCCACCCACCACCACACACCCCCACCAACACCCCACCCACCACCCCACCACCCCACCCACACCCCCCACCAACCACCCCCCCCCCCCCCCACACATTGAGTTATAATAATTTTTACTTTGTAGGTGGGAACAGTTAATAGAGAAAAGTTAATATTTTGAATTTGGCGGGTGAATTTGATGCAATTTTTTCACTTCCATGTGCATATATTTCATGCCAGTGGACGCGGCAAAGCACAGACAACATTTCTCTTTAATTTTCACCTTTTGATAAGACTATTTTTCTGTAAACGTTTAACTTTCTGTAATATTTTAGTTTTTTTCAAAGTTTGTACCTAAGAGACTGATTGATGCAAATTATTTTATACCTATATGAATAGAACTCTTTCAAACTTATTTTCCCTGAATGCTATGTTGTATTAATAAGCACCCGGGCAACGCCGGGTATTAAGCTAGTAATAAATAATTTTCGAAATGAGTTTTGTTTTGATGTAGAAAATTACTTCTAAAATTTTTTTCCAATGTATAAAAATTCTTGTTTTTAATATGTAGAACGATTCCTCTCGCACTGGCGATGTGTGGTGACAAACGTGTTACACAAAGAGCTAGTAGGGTAGACAGACCAGTGAATGACCACTTAAGCAAAATTTCATTTTTAAAAAATCGTAGTAATTTTAAATACTGTAATATTTTGTTCGTGATAGTTTAAATAGTTTTATTGATCTATGTAAATACGTAAAAAAAAATGATGGAACTTCAAAGGTACCGCTTCCGGCTTTTTGGGGTGTTCGAAGGTAAAATGGCGCAAAGACCCAGTGAATGACCACCTCTGACCCAGTGACTGACCACCTCTGACCCAGTGAATGACCACCTTAAATTTTGAGTTAGAAATATATCTCGCATAACTCAAAAACTGTGTGGCGTAGAACATTGAAATTTCGCATATGAACTTTGAGTGGGGTCTAGTTATGCGCCTAACCTTTTGGTTACATTCGAATGTTCCCAAAGGGGTCTTTTACCCCTGTTTGGGGTAAATATGTTAATTTCAATGCAGAATTAAGGGATGTTGTAATTTAGCAACCTCATGTTGATAGATCGCTTTACTTCTGGTCGCCAATTTTTTGTCGCCAACTTGGCGACATATCGCCATGTTGGCGACAAAATTGGCAAATAAAATGACTTTTTTTTTTCGAATTTGTTTTTAATTTGGCTCTTTTGGCGATGTTGAGTGAAGTATTCACTGAATAATGTTAAAATTGTGGATATTTAAAAGATGAATACTGCAAAACAGCTCTTACATTAGTCTGAGACAAAGTGGTGGTTGTAACTGTTTGAAGTGTTTACTTTATCACTCTGTGGCACTATTATATTGTATGTTTGTTCTTCACACACATTCCATGCATTTTTATGCAATTTTAGATCACAGACGCTAATAAAATTACATCAATTTTCTTTACATTTGAAAGAACTATTCTCCACGTTTACCATTTCTTTATATGTGCTGGAAATGTCTAAAATGCTACGCACAAAAGTTATTTGACCTCGTGACCCTGTCATCAAAATATTTTTTGTAAAAACTGAGTGTATGTATGTATCAATCTATGTTTTTCTTACTTCTCCCGAAAGCCAGTGAACTGAACATCGAACCAAGTATCGAAAGATTCGTAATTTTTAAGTTCATATGTTTGGCTACTTTACATAATTGTCTGAATTTATTAAGCAGTTCTTTTTATTAAAATGTAAATTCTTAAGCACGTCTGCGTGGGCAAGAGCAAATTCGAACGGAAGAAACAAGGGAGAATTTGGCACAGTGCTAAATTCTCCCTCTAGTTCTTCCCTTCCAAAACCAAGCTTTCTCTAATTCTCAACCCCTCTCTTTGTCAAAAATTTTCAGCACAAAAGCAGCTTGTAGACGGGAATGTCAAGCACGGAAAGCGAATAGCTTAGGTAGTTTTTCGACACTCGGTCCGAGGGAAAACGTCAATCTCAAAAAAGGCTCTTAGCGAGCCTCTTCTAATATAAAATACATCGGTTCAAGAGGCCACCATGCTGACCACCGTGATGCCCCCGAAGTACATTGTTGAGAATGAAATTGTTCTAGTCGTGTGCTTCACTGAAAACCCGAAGTACGCTGCCGAAGGCGGTGTGCATCAACCTGCGCAAGCGGATTGCACAAGCCGCCTTGGTGGCAGGTAAGGTTTTAAAATCTGCCGAAATGTTTTCGAAAAGATTCCAAATTTAGCGAGTTTCAGTGTAAAACGGCAAAAATCTTTTATGTGATTTGTAGATAGTCGTCGTGCATATGCAAACGGTTAAAATGCGTGATCAATTTCTCGCCAAGTCTTTGAATTTAACTCTATCTCGACAATGGGCTGACGAGGGCAAATAAATCCCCCCCCCCCAATGATGTCTTGATATGTTCTTTCGATTGCTAACAATTTAAACTTTTTGCATTATTATACCATTCGCATGATGGTTCCCTAGGCAACCGTACCTAAATATCGAATTTTGTCTGAATGCTGGCATTACTTCTAGAGAGATGACAGTCAAAAACGTGACGAAAGGATTAAAAACAGGAAGCGAGCATACATTTTTTGAAAAAATGTCGAACAACTCAGTGGCCGTTCAGAGGGGTTGGGGGGGGGGAGGGGGTTGTCACTGCAAGGGGAAATTTTAACATTAGGTCCACTGGCCAAAATATCCGTGCCACGAAAAATTGGCCGTTAAGAGGGGTTTCCGCTCAGTATAGAGGTGGCCGCTCTAAGAGGTTTTCTGTGTGCTCAGCTGTTAATGTGCAAGATGAATTAAAGCAATGAAAACCGCAGTAGTTTTCTTTAATTTTTTCAAAACAACATTAAAATCCCAGTGAATAAACAACTGGTCATTCACTGGCTTTTCAGAGTTTTTCTGACCCAGTGAGTGACCACCCAATAAATCTAAAATCTACACATTCTATAAAGATTGAAACAATTAAAATCATAGCCTGAATATACATACTAAATGATTCCTTTGTATAATTAAAAAAATTTAATTTATAAATACAATTAATACGAATCAAAGTAGTTGTATACATAAAACCATCCTTATTATTTTGGAACAGAAAAAGAAATGGCGCACGGCTGTAAACATTCTATAATTTTTTACTAGAAAAATACATGACCAAAATAACCAATCAGGTATCAGATAGCTCAGAATTTGAAGGAAGAAAACTATTGAAGCCAATTTATCTAAAAAAAAATAATTTAGAACCTTATTTTTTAAGAAATACTGCGAAGTGGTCATTCACTGGCTTTTCAGAGTTTTTCTGACCCAGTGAGTGACCACCCCATAAATCTAAAATCTACACATTCTATAAAGATTGAAACAATTAAAATCATAACCTGAATATACATAATAAATGATTCCTTTGTATAATTAAAAAAATTTAATTTATAAATACAATTAATACGAATCAAAGTAGTTGTATACATAAAACCATCCTTATTATTTTGGAACAGAAAAAGAAATGGCGCACGGCTGTAAACATTCTATAATTTTTTACTAGAAAAATACATGACCAAAATTACCAATCAGGTATCAGATAGCTCAGAAATTGAAGGAAGAAAGCTATTGAAGCCAATTTATCTAAAAAATAATAATTTAGAACCTTATTTTTTAAGAAATACTGCGAAGTGGTCATTCACTGGGTGGTGGTCACTCACTGGTCGGAATACCCTATAAGTTATTTTCCGAATTATACTTTTGATAAAATATTTTTAATCTTTTTTTTTCTAAATTCAAACAAAATTATTGGGGGTGCGGCGCACTCCCTGGCACCCCTGTAAATCCACCTATGCCTCCCCCTCCCCCTCCCCAAAAATGCTCTTCTCACCATTGCCACTTTTGATTAGTCAAATGTTTCTTTCCCTGTACTACTGTCACTTCTTCACAAATAGCAAAGAAGAGCAACGGTTTCGTTCTTCGGTTTTTAATGTTTTTACGCACTGCTGGTATTCTACAAACAAGGTGCTTCTTTTGCATGGAAAATAGCCATTAGCGTGCTCCATTAACCAAGCAAATTCTTTCCTCACAATGACTTATCGCTCTACCTTCACCATTCGTCTCTTTTATCCCTACTTCGAATGAAAAGACTTCGCTACAAATTCTAATTCAAACTACGTTCCGCGAGCCATCATTTATCACGTATCCTTTTGCCACTGGAAAGCTTCGAATTTAAAATCGCAGAGAGACTCTTTCATAATTTCCTTTTCCTGCCAATTGAAACATTCATGCCTCTACAGTTTTCCGAAAGGGGGCGTTGGCGAGGATTGATTCTGAATGGTCAATAAATGTCTGACAGCCAACTCGCGCCAAGCCTTACAAGCCATATTTTATTATTTATTTACTCACTAAACCTTTACACGGAAATCCATTGGGTTTTTTTTCCTTCCCTTTCTTGTGTTTACTTTTCTAATGCTTTGGTTTTGTTTTGTTTCAAATGCCTGGCAATTAATACTTTCTGTCTTTTTTTATTGTTTTTCGGGCAATGAACTTATAAGTGTGAAGTGTTGACTTTAAAACAACTCTAGTGACACGTAATATAAGCGGCTATTCATAGGCGACAACGATACGCGTCACGCACGTACTGGATGAGTTACGGAGAAGAAAATTGAATATTCAACTTATTTTCTAAAATTTAGAAAATGAAGTGAGACGTAAAAAACATCATTTTGTTTTATGATTCAAAAAAAAAAAAAAAAAAAAAATGCAACACTGAACTACGTTACTCACTTTAACTGTTGTACTGTTTGATTTTATCGCGCGACGTTCTTCAAATTTGCACATGCGACAGGTCTCTTCTGATTTTTTCAAAATTGGCGGAAATGTAAGTAACGTTCGAGAATTAAAGAACAATTGAAGAAAAATTGAAAGCATCGGAAAACGCTTCTCCTTAGCCCTGCACCCTTTTTCGATATGGTATAATTTTTTCTTCCTGCTTTCTCCGTTTTGTCTTACCTAAGGCCCCTATATAGACGAGCCGGCGCATCAAGATTAAGTTTGACCACTTTGGATCCAGAACGTGATTGAGAGTTGTCTTTTTCGGTGAATGGTTGTCTTTTCAGGCGATTTATCGCGTTTTGGTAATTTTTCCGGTGAATTTAACAAAGCTTGGCAATGTCCCGAAACTTTTTCTGGTAACCCTAGCGCCGCAACAATGAAAATTGAAAGTCAAAGTTCATAAGTTGGATCCAAAGTGGTAAAACTTAAGCTTGATGCGTCGGCCTGTCTATATAGCGGCTCTAGTCTTACCAGAAAAAACCATACGATAGTACAAAAACGAAAAATTATTTTCTAAATCAGCAGCAATCAAAAGAACATAGCGATACATGTTTCTGGAGGCATCAATTGTTTACCCTCTTGCCCCATTATTGAAATATAAGGCCTTAAAACGTGTCGACATTTTGAGAAAAGTCACAAAATGTAGCAAATTTCAGAAAGTAATGAAAGACATCTTTCACACGTTTTGATGATGGCTGTCCACATCCAAAAGATGAAATCGTCGGCGAAAAATTGGTACCATTAATTTGTATCCAAATGTTTAATTCTGGCGCGTTTGCTTAAAATTTTGGCAGACTTCAAGATTTTAGATTTCGATAACGGGGGCAAACAATTTTAGTGTCAAAAAAAGAAAAAAAAATCTTTGGATTGCAGTTTATATTTTTTTAACTAAATAGATTAATGTTACGGAACAGGCAAATAACAAATTTATTACATAGTTATACATATGCTTGTGTGTGTGTGTATGTCACCAATCATAAACGTATGATTCATTATCAATTGTTAACGATATGAAAATCTTCTCTAGTATTTATTGAAATACTGCTATCTACCTTTAGTTTCCAAATAGTAACTCAAATAAAAGTTCTTTTCAATCATCTTGGGGGTACTTTTTGGGGCATAATAAATACATATACATATTTTTAAACATAAGTTTATTTTTTACTAATAAAAACGAAAAGCACCAGAAGATTTTTTTACAAGTGATTTGATTGCTCAGTGCTCACACAACAAGCCAGATCTCCCCGCCCCCCAGGAGTGGGTATGTATGTCGATCATCATTGTCTTTTCTTTTTTTGATTACTAGGTTCATGGAGATTGTCTAATTCTGATAAGCAATCTGATATTAGCAACTACAACAACTTGTTAACCATGTGCCTTTGTGTTTACCATGCAATGACACAAGTATTATAACACAAAAATTGTCAATGCGACTGAAAACTAGGCGTTTTAGGGGGGATCCCCCTTCCTTAACTTCCCACTCCCTCGTTGCACCCCTAAACTCACAATATCATGTAAAAACCTACAAACTATGCACAAAGAGGGAGTGAAAATTCCCTCCTAGAGAGAACTCCCCATTAATAACCGTTATAAAAATCATTGATCCAAAGATAAACATATCTAACCATACTACCGCACTCATCTAAATATTATGAGTCAAAAAACTAAGTTCGGCAGCAGTAAAAAATAAAAATAAAATAACTTGAACAAACATTGTTTGCAGCTGTTTTAGAGCCTGCTGCCATATAATAAGCAGATTACATGCTAGTTAACAGCGGTGTAATCATACATTCTCTCCATTGGACACCGCTTCCATCGAGCTGTGACTATGATTACAGTTTGTTGTAACCTTGGGCAACTTTCCATGCGATAATACCAATCTTATCTCGTTCTTTCAACTCTTTCGCTCTCGCGCAGACGATTTCTGTCAGTACGTAAGTACCAGGATAAATTGCATCGTTTTTGCGCCATCTTTGTCACTGCATCAGAAGTGTGTGCAGAGGAACTTCTCGATTATCCGAAACTGTTTTAACCAGAACCTCGTTTAACCGAAGTCGCTTTCGAAATTTTTGGTAGTCTCAATGTTCTTATGGCACAAATGATGTCACATTTTTTTTCCCAACGTTTTTGACCCCTTCCTTTGTGTGTCACAAAGCGGCACGTTTCAAATTTTATCCCCACCCTCAGTCACGGTCTAAGACTTTCAGGCGCGGAGACGTTAGGACGCCACAATTAATTTTACTTCAGGGGGACATTTACGTCACTCGAATTATAACGCGCATTTAAATTAACTTCCTTTGTTGCAGAGTAATAGTGATTTTCGTTTTGTTTTGATCCCAAAGCTTATTTTAAAAAAAGGTATTTTTTCTTCGGGGTCGAGGGGAGCGGGATGATATTTTGTACAAATTAAATTCGGTATTTACTAGTTTTTTTTTTTTTTTTTTTCGTGGGGAGAGGAATTTCTTTTTCTTTCTTTCTTTCTTTTTTTTTTCTATAATTGTAGCGCGTTCTCTAACTGAATTCTTCGATTTGGGGAGAGGACTCTTTTATTTCAATCGAATTCAGAGCTCTTTGGGGAAGGGGAGGGGTAGGATAGTTTAATTTTTCGAATTATAAAGTAGCCAAATGAACTAAAACGTTGCTATTTTGAGCCTCACACAAGGCAAATGTCTCATTGAACAGGTTATATCCCATTTAAGTGGATGGGTCTTTCAGGCACCAGTATCCAGAGACTGCAGCGCCGTTTAAAGTTTTTTTGAACTGCGGTTGGACATCTTTCTTACAGGCAATGACACCAGTAATGTTTTCAGGACAAAAAAGAGCTTTTGTCAGATGTCTGTGCACCCATAAGCTCCCAATTTTTCGCATTGAAAAAGGCGTTCCTTGTAACGCCGAAACACGTGTCTGCAGTATCCCTGCGTATTAGTGCCCCATGAACGTTGGAATTATAATTTGCAAAAATGAGTAATCTACAAGTGATTACTGGTTGTATTGGGTTTTGTTTCATGGCGCGAGCAGGACATATTTTAAGGGTTTTTTTTTTTTTTTTTTTGTCAATTGCCCACATAGTCGAATAAAATTGCCCCCACAGTCAAATAAAATTGCCCACCTACATTTTCCTAATTTTTTCCAGCGGTTATGTGCTTCCATAATTTTTTTTTTTTTTATTTTTCTGCAAAAAAAAATCATGGCGACATTTGCTGCATATTTCAAAACCTCCAAGAAATTTTTCAAAAAAAAAAAAAAACAATATCATTCTATCAGACATCAACACGGTTTTGAATATTGCTATGCTATAACTAAACTGGAGTTAATGATAAATGCGCCTTATCCCGGTATTTTCAAAGCTTGCGAGAAGACATTTTGCTGGGTTGGACCTTGAAATTGAAATTTGAATGTGATGAAGCGGAAAGGTAGCAATATTTGGTTTTAACTGTTAATGTACGTATGATTGTTAAGAAGTGGTAAAGTTAAACCGCGAAGAGATGGCTTATCGGCGGGAGGTGGAAACAAACCACTTCACTTAAAAATAGCTTAGATTAGCAAGAACGCACTACCGTAAAATGGGGTGAATCGGAACACTTTTCAGCTTTGACAGCGAAAAAAGTAGTTAAAAGATTTTTTTTTCAATTTGATTTTTTGGGAAAAACTTCAGTCTTGCTTTGCTTTTGATATTTCAAGCAAAGACAAAACATTTTGAACAGATATTATTTATTTATATAGGGTAGACAGACCAGTGAATGAACACCTAAGGAAATTTTCAATTTTAAAAATTCATAGCGTCGAAAAAATAGTAGCATTTGCCACATAACAGTAAAAACACTTCAGATGATGTACGCAGTATTAAAAAAATGTTGGGAGAGCTTTAATGGTTCTGCATCAGGTTTTATAGGGGGTTGAAACGAAAAAAAGTACCCAGACCCAGTGAACGAACACCCCCACCAGGGAACAAATGCAGCATTTCTAGTCATTTTCTTTCGGTAAATGTAGAAAAGAGCTAGTTCTACTAATTCATCTAAGAAAAATGCTTCAAAACCTTATTTTTTAGGAAAAATACGAGGTGTTCATTTACTGGAAGTGTTCATTCACTGGTCGGTATACCCTTATATAGGAATTTAGGGGTGTTTCGAATCACCCCGCTGATAGGGGTCAATCGGAACACGTGTTAAAATGTTTATTTTTTGCCTACTTTCCCGTTAAAAATAATTAAGAAAGACGAAAAAGGTTTTAAAAGTGGCTTGATGCATCTGAAAAATATCGCCAAGTCAAAAAAATATCGCCAAGTTAAAAAAATATCGCCAAGTTAAAAAAATATCGCCAAGTCCAAAAAAAAAAAAAAGCCAAAAAGAAATAAAAAGGTAAAATGAATATCAAAAAATTAAAAATTCGAAAGTCGGGTGTTTAGATGGGGAATTTGTGTGTGTGTGTGTCGGTCGGTCTGTCTATCTGTCTCCCCCCCCCCCCCTAATAACTTTTGAATGAACATTTCGATTTGACAAACTTTTTTTTGTTGGAAAGATTTCGGCGAGTACAGCTCATTCCCATATTTGATTTTTCGATTTGAACAATTTTTGGTTCAACTTTGACCCGTTCAAACAACTTGTCCCGCGATGCTTACTTTTGAGTGAACAGTCCGATTTGAACAAACTTTTTTTTGTTCGAAAGATCTTATCAAGGATACTTCATTTCCGTATTTACATTTCCGATTTGAACAGTTTTTCGTTCAACATTGAATCGCTCAAGCAAGCTGTCAACCTTAATAACTTTTGAGTGAACAGTCCGATTTAAATAAACTTTTTTTCTTGTTCCAAGGATCTCAGCAAGGATACTTCATTACCGTATTTAAATTATCAATTTGAACATTTTTTCGTTCAACATTGAACCGTTCAAGCAACCTTTCCCCACCTAATAACTTTTGAGTGAACCGTCCGAATGGAATAAACTTTTTTTTGTTTGAAAGATCTCGGAAAGGCTCATTCCCAAACTTCGCTTTTTGATTTGAACCATTTTTCGTTCAATATTGATCCGTTCAGAAAAAAATTTAACATTAGCGCCTACGGGGAATTTAAGTTGAATGTTGATCCTGAACTTAAAGTCGGATTTCCTTCAAACTGACTTTGTAAGAAAATGGTTTTGATAAATAATGTTTGTAAAGTACTTTTCTGAATAATCCTTCTGTGAAGACTCTGATTCCGACTCCGACTCCGCAAACATGGCGGAAATGCAGGCTCAGAAAAAAAATGACTGACTGTGCAGACGATTTTTTGCTTATTTATTTATTTGTTTTATTTTATTTATTATTATTATTTTTTTTTTCTTTTTTTTTTTTTAGCAGACGATTTTTTTTTTGTAACGAAAATTTTTCATTCACGAGGGCATTTTATTCTTTATTTATATTTAACAACTGGCAACGGATTAAAAGGGAAATTCGAGACATTTTATTACGGACGAGTTTTTTTTTTCTTTGTTTGATAAAATGTTTTTTGATGCTCTTTGTACTTTTATTTATTTATTTATTTGTTTATTTTATTTTATTTATTTATTTATTTATTTATTTATTTTTTTGAAAACGATTGAGGATTTTTTCTACGGAAGAACTGTAACAGTTACATTCTTTAAAAGGTGCGACAAAACTTTATTTATTCGTTTATTTACTTTTTACGTGTTTATTTCATCTGATGAGAGGGATATATTTTGCTTTTAGAAATCAGCTTTAAGTGCTGAAAAGGTATGTTTGACATAATTTTCAGTCTCAGATAATCAAGAGAATAATGATCAGATGCTAGAATGCCGATGTCAATGTACGGGAAAGTAGGCTCGTTTAGTTCTTGACAGAACTTCTTGTTTTAATTTAACCTGTAATAGGTCTCACAAATATGAGTAATATTAATGCGGGAGAATAAAAACAGATAGTTACTATCAAATAAAAGTTCATTTTCTATACCAGTAAACGTTTATGATTTGTCAATACTCAAAATAATTTTTTACATATGAAAAGTTAAAATTGATTTCAAGAAATGCTTTTGAATTGAAATATAAAGATTTAACATAAATTGAAGTCACTCATGTCGTCCACAAATATGTATTTGTCCTTTAAACCAGCAGTTGTGGCTTGGCTTAAGTGTTTTCAGAACATCTTCTGGGATGAACGTTACCTTTTCTTTAGCTTCTTGAAATTTCTGGGTTTTGGGGATTTTCCTGTAAGATTTTTCACTTATTCATCACTGTCTGTGTGCTGAACCTTTGCTACATGAAGTCTGTATGACTTTCCCCCATGTATTTTAAGTATAAAGAGGTCTCCTGGAGCAAAAATATTTTTAAATCTGCAATTTTCTGTCATTCTAAGCTCTAGTTGCTCACGAGAAGGGATACACAGTACTAAATCCTTGTCCTTGTGTTGACTAGAAGAATTGGGGTTAGAATCCTGATTTTTCAAACAGTTTCCTTTAAATAAGTTTGAATTGGAACAAAAAAAAAAAAAAAAAGTGTTCCGATTCACCCCGCAAATCCTTATCCTATGACATAATGAAGAATTTTTCCTTTTTATGCCTCAATTAAAATTTTGTTGTCTCTTCTAATGTGGTACTCTGTTGCTCAGATGTATGCACAATTAAAACATACTACTCTTAGATTTGAAATATAAATGGGTGTGTACTTAGGTGCAAAGTTTTGCAGATGATGAAAATTTGATGTTTTTTAGCTTCCCGCTTGCACCCTTGCACAGAAGCCAATAGTGCTGCCAGAATGACAAAATTATTTTTTTCCTACTTCTTATAATATTATCTTTCTAAAAAAAATTTAACTGCTACAAATACACAAAGGTATATTTGTGATGAATTTCTTTGTATCATCAGGAAGTTTTGTTCCGAATCACCCCGATGTTCCTATACACCCCATTTTACGGTACTTCACTGCTTACGCGTTCCCGCAGATCCAACCTATTTCAAAATGAAGTGGTCCGTGGTCCGCTTCCAGTTGATCCACCATCTCTTCGCAGTTTAACTACATAGTGCCTCTCCCCCCCCCCCCCCCCCAAGGGCGAATCCAGAAATGTTCTAAGGGAGGGGAATTTTTTTTTTAATTATATTTGCCCCTTTTTTCCCATACATCCTTATTAAGACATGTTTATTGCAAATGTTTCGGTCTTCAATTTCGAAAAAAATCCAGATCTTAGCCCCGAATCCTTCTCATAGTATCATCGAAGATCACCTAAAGTTGCCTTTTTTAAACTTCAAAGTCGAAAAACTGCTGGAGAAGAGTCCCTCAGAGGAAGGGCGATCGTCCCTCCCTTATATCCGCCCTTGCTCTCACCATCCCCAATGCAAAAGAGATGTACAAAAGAGATGTAGCACACACTAACACACGCAAGTCTGAATGCTGAATGATAAAAGCACAAATATTTCAAATAGTTCTTGATTGTGAGCATAAATATCGTGTTTGAACCAGTGTTTGGAAAAACTACATTTATTTTGTAGCGAATTACAACTACAACTACTTTGTTATAAATGTAGTTAACAACAACTACAACAACTTTTTTTTAATGTAGCGACTACAAAACTACTTTTGAATTGCAGTCGCTACTTCGCTACTTTTTTAAAAAAACAAATAAATAAAGAGCATACACCGTTTGAGGATTGACCGAAAAAATTCGAAAAGTGGTTTACATTAATTGAATATTACATTTTTTGAACATTTGAATATGGAATAGATAGAGGAATTGTCTTTGAATTCATTTGTTACTTTTCCTTTTTTTTTTTTTTTTTTTTTTGCTAACATTTGTCCTTTTTAGATTTTTTTACAATTTTTACGAATATTCGCCACAAGAAAAGATTCAAAAGTTGAAAGATTGAAAGAATTCAACCTTCATTTTTTTTTTTTTTTCCAAATTTATTGAGAGGGAATATTTAGGAACATGAAAATTATTTGAAGGAATATAAAAATTATGGCGCCAAATAAACCAATGACATCAAACAGATGGAATGTATTTCGTCAAAATGATGTATCTAGGAATCAGCTCATATTTTTATGGTTCTTATTTCTCATTGTGTCCGCTGCTGTACTCGTGCAAGATTTGCACCAGTCAGAGTCAATTAAACCTTGTTTCTTCTTTTCGTTCTCTTTTTTTTTTTTTTGGAATTTTTTTCATTTACTTATTTTTTTTTTGGTTGAAAGTAGTTTTCAGAAAACGCTACAAACTACTATTTTTTGTATCGCGCTACTCACTACTCCACTTTTTTTAAAAAGTAATGCGCTACACTACAAACTACTAAAAAATGTGGCTACTACAGTAGTTACGCTACTTGTAGCGCGCTACTTCCGACCACTGGTTTGAACATTGATCAGAAGATAAATCAAAAGTGAGGTGGAAATGAAGAAGGGGGAAAAAAATGGGGAAAAAAAGAAGAAAGAACCGTAATTACCTGACTGGCTATAAAAAGCGAGGGGAAAACGATCATTTTTTTCTTTCTGTTATTAAAGGTCGTTTTGGTTTTTGTGTTTCTTCTTTCTTTCTGACTGATGAATAAACATTAACCATTATTTCCGGAAGCTACTTCGCCTTTTAACGTAGAACGCGTCAAGTTGTGGTTTATAAAATAATAGAGCTGCAATTTAAAATCGCACCATTATTAAATTGGAACTGCACTCGAACACCCAGGGCCGCCGCTACCAGCGATGGGGCCCGGTACCAATTTTAATGCCGGGCCCCCCATGCACCCCCCTCCCAATGGCATATTTTTATGCTATCGTTTCAGCACATTTGCAATTGTAAAAAAAAAAGAAGAAAAAAAAATTCAGGAAAACTTTTTTTTTTTAGTTACGAAAGTATGCATCTGATTTTATTTTCACGTTTTTTGTATCGCCAGATGATTTTAAAAAGCGGTACATTTTCCTTTGCGAAAAGCGTGTTTCATTCATTAGTGTTTGTACTAGCAATTGTTTCATATTGAGAATCGGCAATGGAAAGCGAGATTTTTTTTTGGTGAAATTATTAACACTATTACTGGAAAAACATGTTTATAACCTTACGGGCCCCCCAAAGCTCCGGGCCCGGGCACTAGAGGTCCAGTATTCCCCCCCCCCTCCCCAGACGGCGGCCCTGCGAACACCCACGGCATTCGTATGCTAGGGGGGCACTGAGCAGAAGCACGCAGCTGAACAAAACCGCGAAAATACATATCGGTAATGGTTAGTAACAGAGTTTTTATTTATTCTTTTGAAGTATTTGGCCAGAGATGCCATTTTCTTTCACACTTTGCGGGTTTATCTTTCAAAAGTGAAATATTATCATTGATCCCCTGTCATGGGAGACTATAAAGGGTCAGGGGCGACGCCCCTAGACATTAGTGCTGGTAATTTTTAAGATACCCCCCCCCCCTCAATTAGTCTTCCAACGAATTTCCTTACATTGGAGTTGGAAGAACAGCCGAACCGTTTTATCTCGAAAAAAGTCGAAGATTTTCAACTTCCCTGCTTTTATTATAGAAAAAATTCCATGGTTTTTCTCATGTTTATCACGCATGAATTTTCCTGAAAACAACTATATCTCGAATTTCGACTACGCTATCTTTTACGAATTTGATGCCCTGTGATCTTTATCAATAGTAGAATAAATGTTCAAAATGAATTCATCTATTTAGCACATATCTAACTCCGAAATTCAAGAATTTCTATCTAATAATGCCTTCTTATGCATTAGACATAGAATAAAGTAAAAATGATTTAAGAAAAATAATTAAGATACCACGAAAACAAACTGTGTTATTTCCATTCGCGGAATCCAACACCACTGAAGTTTGATAAAAATATTTTAATGAATGATTAAAATAACTATCAGTTCAAAAATGATAGAAAAGCTAGCAGTAATTTGAAATAAAAAAATGACACAAACTAAAGCTAGTTAAAAAAAAAATATAAAAAAAAATTGATGTCTAAGCAAAGATCTAAAATATATGTCATGGCAAAATTTCAAACTTTATAGTTATTTTCCCGATGTAGGTGAATAAAAAAAAAGGATTTTTTTCAAACTTATTTTAGTCACTTTTGACCCTTCGCTCTTATTGTCAGTGGCACAAACTTTCAAACAAAATTGAAGGGCATGGAGGATGAAGGGGCTGTTACATTTTAAAAAATGAACACTATGTATAATGGTAAGCAATGGTACAGGTAAGCAAATAAAACTTGGTACATCAAACCAGTAGATGTCAGTACACCAATTTCATACGCACACTAATGACAAAACCAGAAAACAAAAAAGCTACAACAACTGCAACAATAAAACTTTGAACTTCAATTACTCGCAATTTTTGTTGTGTCACATTTTTCTCCACACCCCCTCACCTTCCAAGCCCTTCAATTGTAATAGATTATATATAAAAAAAAAAAAAAAAATCTGACAACTCGAATTCAAGTTATGTTTCTCGCAATGACGAATTGCGATTGCGTGCGTGTGTGCTCCTTTGCCACCATGTCCTGCCCTGCATGGTGGTGCAGCGAGACTGCTACACACTCCATTTCGCTGCACCACCATGTCCAGAATGGGCCCCTTGCAGGAGGTGGTGGAGATGTTGGCAGACTGCTGATCTAAAAGAGGGAATTCGCGACGTTTGAGGGACATTTTGCAACTTGTTGTTGCTCAAAAAAGAAAAAAAAAAAAAAAACTCATCACAGAGTAAAACAAATCATACTGAACCTTCTTTGGAAAAAACACCCAGACGTCATCTCGTCTCAGATCGTCTTCAATGAAAAAGAGACACGGCTACTAAATTTTGGAAGGCGTACATCAAAAAGTTGCATTTATTTATTAGGATAGATTCCTATAAAAGGGTCATTTTTTGACAAAAAACTTGAATTTGAGCTTTTTAGATTTTTTAAAATTTCAAGACCCCGCCTATGAGAATTCTAAGGCATCAAGGAACCTCTGTGTCAAGTTTGATGAAAATCTGACGCAAACTGTGGATTTGTATAGAGAACAAGTATACAAACATACAAGCATTTACTCATTTTTATAAATATAGATTTATTTCTTGCAGAATGTATTTATTTATATGTGGAGTCCAAAAGCTGCATGAAAAAGAAAGAAAAAAAAAACATGTTTTTAAGAGAGAGAAAAAAAAGTGCCCTCCTCCCAGAACTTTTTTATTCAGCATCTTTCACTCAAGATCCATCTGCTATTTGGCGACATTTCACTTCACCGAGAAATGAAAAATCACGGCCAGAAGAGGCCAAAAGAATTGTGTAACCTTTACTCCAGCGGAGTTTGGCATACTGCCAGATATCATTTCTCCGGTACATACCTATTTCAGTAGCTGCGTGATTTTCTGGGGTTTTGGATTCGAATCGAAACGTTTACTACAACAAAAAAATACTCTTATTATTTTCCTTGGATGAGTTATGCAGCAATTTTAAAATGTACTCTTCAAAAGAGAAAATGTCTTGTTAATTTTCGAACGCACATTTATTTTGTTCGAGTACAATCTCTTTTGCATGTCGTCAAACAAACAAACGAAAAATAATAATGTAATAGCAATGAGGAGAGGGGGGATTCAAACATGGGAGTAAATCCGTGATAAATAAATTAAAACTCTAATTGTCAAAATCATTGTTCACAGTCCTCAAATGATCAAACAAAACAAAAAAAAAATCAAAATTTCGAAACATTTGATGCGGAAATTTAAATTTTTTTCTAATACTTTTAGGCTACTTTGGCGAGTTAGACAAGAAAAAAGTATGTGAACGGGAGTGACGTTTAAAAAAAGCTGCTGAATGGCATTTAAATCTGAAAGCCATTAGGGAACATGCACTATGTCACAAAATATGATTAAATTACTGTTATTTCATAGAATCGATGATGCTGATGCCGAAAATCAACATTAAAATTCAAAAAAATCATTCACTTGAGCGTGAGAAGCAATTAAAAAGGGAGATTTTTGTAAGCAATGTCACGTGACGAAAAACGCTCAGCCATTGGTCCACGTCACAGAATACGATTCTCCCAGTATCGCTGCCTTTGATGAGACAGTCAATGCGTTTTTAACACGCTGTTTTGTATTATCGTTATATTCGGGGCCCGGATGGTAGTTCATTTTTTGGCGTTTTCTTCGTCTTAGTTCATTATACAAAGAGTTTTACAGCTCTTTAAAAAGTTGAAAAGTTTTTTTTTAAATTTTTAGGCAATTTTAAG
>JAXGGA010011242.1:27500-43246 GCA_038373865.1 Uloborus plumipes
CAAGAGAATATTGATCAGACGCTAGAATGCCGATGTCGATGTACGGGAAAGTAGACTCGTTCAGTTCTTGACAGAACTTCTTGTCATTTATTTCTTAATATGTTTTGAACTGGAGATGAAAAGAAATGTGTAAATAAAGTAAAGTCATTGAGGAAAAAAAGTTTTGAGATTAAGCTTTTAAAACTAATGGAAAATTACAAAAATATTTTTACTAACTCTCACTGTTAAAAAAAACCTGAATTTTCAGGACATTTTTTTACTGATTTTGACAGGAAATTTCCGTTTTCGCTTCAAAACGTATCTTTTCCTTAAAGAAACAGATATATTCCGTGAAACACCGAGTTGGAGAAAAAAAAACGGAATTTCCCCGGTATTGAGGTTGCTGCGTATATGGTTCCTGCATTATGATTGGTAGGTCAAAGTACAAGGCGCAAAAACTTATAACATGCAGAGAGCCGTTATGCGTATTACAGCTTCCTGCGAGAGACGCGGAAGTAAGACGGACGCCTAAACATATCGAGTTCGAACGGATAATTTTATTCGTGTCTGTTGTGTCGTGATATTTCTTGTAAAGCCATTTTGTTTTAATTTGAGATTGCTTTGACGGCTGGTTTTATATAGCGGTACGTCGGCTGGTTTAATATAGCGTTCGAGTAGCGATTACTTTGTGTCATTGTGCCGTTAGTAAAACTGACTTGTGAAAAACAGATTGGAACTTTTCACGCACCTGGAAATCATGTGAGGATTCTGTATACCGTATCTCCCTTGCCCGACATTTTTAAAGAACATTTGGTTTATCAGTCCACAACTAATCGCAGTTGGATTAATCAAAATGGGCAACAAAAGGGTGTGTGAGTATACTTTAAAATCCACACACTTTTTAGTTGCCTTTTTTGTCACGTTTTTCCAGATAGAGAAGAGAGGGTATGAATTCCCGAGGTAAGAATAGCTCTTGCTCAATCAATTTTTATCATGTTTTTAGTTTTGTTATTATTGTTTTTTTTTTTTTTGTTTGAGTCTAGACTTAATCGTTAGTTATTGCATGATGTAAACTTCTAGACATTCAAGAGTTACATATTACTTACTTACATATTACATTCTTACTATGAGTGCTGAGGGTTAGTAAAATGATTTTTGTAATTTTCCATAAAGATTTAAAGGTTTAGTCCCAAAACTAAGCTTTTTTCCTTAATGATTTTACTTTATTTACACATCTGTTTTCATCTTCAGTTCAAAACATATTAAAAAATAAACGAAAAAACAATGTATAAGTGTTTATTTCAATATCATCAAAAGTTTGGAAAGTCAAATCAGAGCTATCGTGCATTAAAATAATAAAAAATAATAATTTTCAGAAAATGCAATGTGTTCCTTACAGCAACCTATTGATCTATTAATTAACTGCATTCATGAGCTGTGCAAGTACTGTTTTCTTGTGATTTACTGCATTGATTCTAATAATTTTATTCCTACATTGTTAACAGAGTAAAATAATTAATAAGTAGTTAATGACAAAGAGAATTAACTTGCTTGCCTCTTTTCAAAAGAAATTAAACATGTGAATTTCTACATTGATAAAGTCGAATTTTGTCATGTGCCTCTTTTCCTCTACAATTTCTTATATTTTTATGTTGTGGGAGACTACATGTAAAAAGAGAGAAATTATGAGTTATGATTAAAATATCAACTAAAATAAAACAACGGAACACTCAAAAATCGAATAATCTAACTAACTTGCTCAACTACAACGAAATTAATGTGACAAAATTAATACTGTCAAAACTACGAAAATGATTGTCAATTTGACGAAATTAGGATAAAGAAATATTTCGCTACATTTGACGAAATTCATCCCCAAAAAAGTGACAAAAGCAGTTTCTTCAATTTGACGAAATGTTAGCTCGGGGCATATCCATGGAAGCGATTTCATCAAAAACAAAGAAAATATCGTCAATTTTTAGAGTGCATTTCTTAAAGTGTTGATCACTATGAACACCATAACGTAAAAATACAGGATTTTTTTTTCAAAGGAACCACGAATGTTTCAAATTCAGAAAGGAAAAAAAAAACTTTCGAAAGAACTTAATTTTTATTTAAACTTAAGAAAAAATATTTTTTAAAAAATGCATACTGTTAATACTTTTTAATGTTTTGAAGTTATGCGCTCAGAAATACTATGCATTGATCATTCCATCTTCAAAATATTTGAGTATTTTATGCGAGATTGATGTAATCTTTTCAAAAAAAAAAAAAAAAATCATGTTATTTTAATGAACTAAAATTTTTAATGAAAAAAAAAAAAGCCAATTCTAGTATTTTTTTTTTTTTTTAATGCAAGATGTTTAAGAGGTTGAACTCATGCACCGGATTTTGCTTTAAGTATGAGCGGACATTTTCAAACTTTTTCTAAAAAACAAAATTCGTAAGAGTTTTAACGTTTACATTTTTGTCTTATCATTTTGTCTTATATATATGCTCCTTTTTTCGTTATTCTACTTTTCTGTCGACAAACTGCATTCTTGTCACTTTTATGTTATTTCAGTGTTCAATATACACACACACACACACACACACACACATATATATATATATATATATATATATATATATATATATATGTATAAGCGTATAGGTATAAGCCTATAACGTATAAGCGGGGATAATAAGAACCGAAAAAATGAAGAACAGAGAATTAAGTAACGAAAAAATGACGAGCGGAAAAATGACGAACGTACATTTTTGAAAATCACGGAAATATAATTAACGAAACGGAAACACTCCGGCAACTCAGCTGCAGGATATTTTTTCGTTATTTTCAGGACATTTTTTTAACAGTGCTCGGCGCTCAGTAAGTTTATATATGTAACTCTTAAATATCTATTAGTTTACATCATGAAATAACTAATTATTGAGTCCAGACTCAAATTAAAAATAATAAAAAAAATGAAAACATGATAAATATGAATTGGGCAAGAGCCAGTCTTACCTTTTATCACTAAAATCCGCACAAAAGAGACTACAGCAGAGTGTTTGGATTTTAAAGTATATTCACCCACACTTTTGTTGCCCATTTTGATTAAATCCATTACGATTAATTATGGACTGATAAACTAAATCTTCTTTAAAATGTCGTGCAAGGGAAACACGATATAGAGAATCATCACATGACTTCTAGGTGCATGAAAGGATCCAATCATTTTTTCACAAGTCCCAACTTTATACTAACGACACAAAATTGCTACTCGAACGCTAAAACCAGCCGACGTTCTTCTTCAATGCAATCTTAAATTAAAACCAAATGGCTGCACAAGATGTGTCACGACACAAGAGACACGATAAAATCATGCATTCGAACGCGATGTTTTTTGGAAAGCAGTGTTTTATACGGCGTTTCGTAGATGTCTTCCAACCACAGACTAATGCGAAGAGTACAAAGTCCGTCTCTCACATCAGGAAGCTGTTACGCATATACAGTGAACTCTCACTTATGCGCCGGCCCAAGGGACCAACATGAAAAGACGCATAAGGGAGAGAGACGTATAAGTGAACAGACCTATTTTTAAAGACTAAAACGCAACATAGGTCCTAATGAGAGAATGAATAAGAATGTTTCTCTTGAAAAGGGACATATTACTACGGTTCGGCAATTACTGTAATGTAACTACAATAATGAAGAGAAAACAAAAACTGTAGCATACCCAATTACAAACTGTTCCCTTTGAAACGATCCATAATAGGTGTATAATTGTCCATCTCCGAACTCTAGTTCATGCGGGGAAAATGCCTTCTGCGAGCAATAAAGGCGAAAGATTAAAGAGGAAAGTGAAGAAAAATGCTTATTTTTAAAAGAAAATAATTACATTTTACAGAAAATTCGGCGCATAAGTGAAATATTTATCTTTAGAGCGACGCACACTGTTAAAAAAAACCTGAATTTTCAGGAAGTTTTTTTTCTGATTTTAACAGAAAATTTCTGTTTTCGCTTCAAAACGTATCTTTTCCTTAAAGGAACAGACATATTCCGTGAATTACAGATCATTTTTTCCCCGCGCCAGGAACTTGGAAACTTGGACGCTTGCCAAAACATATATCGTTCGAATGTAGTGAGAAACCGATAGTGTTGTGAAGCCATTTTGCTTCAAAATTTGAGATTGCAAGGATTGGAAAACTTAAGCTGGATTTATAGCGTTCCCCCAATTATTTTGTGCCGTTAGAAGACTTGTGAAAAAATGTTCTTTTCACGCTCCTGGAAGTCATTCTATTCCTGAAAGGATTCTATATGCCGCGTTGGATACAAGACGCATCCGCCGAGTTTCCCTTGTCCGACATTTTAAAGAAGATTTAGTTTATCAGTCCATAATTCATCGCAATGCATTCACGCAAAATGGGCAACAAAGGGGTGTGTGAGTATATTTTAAAATCCATACCCCCCTTTTGTTGTTTTTTTTTGTAAGTCGTCTATTAGAGAGAAGATTTTCGTCCAGGAAGAGGTAAGGCTCTTGCCCCATCAATTTTTATCATGTTTTTATTTTTGTTATTATTATTTTTAATTTAATTTGAGTCTAGACTTAATAGTTTGTTATTTCATGATGTGAACTGATAGACATTTAAGAGTTACATATATAAACCAACTATGAGTGCTGAGGGTTAGTAAAATGATTTTTGTAATTTTCCACAACGATTAAAAAACTTAGTCTCAAAACTAAGCTTTTTTAATACGCTTTTATTAGTTTCACATGTCGGTTTATGTGTATGCATGTATGTAACTCTAAATGAAAGATCAATTCACGTTCTTTGAAAATATTAAAAGTAATATGTTTAATACTGTTAACACTAAAAGCTGAAGTATATATTACATGTTGATGTATTATAAGTGCATCTAAAAGCGTAATTTTTAGTTTTTTTAAACCAGTTTAAAGATTATTCTTTGGAAGCGATTTCATTAAAAACAAAAAATATCGTCAATTTTCAGAGTCCATTTCTTAAAGTGTTGATCACTATGAATACCATAACGTAAATGTATGAAAATAGAGGAAATCAGTGAAAATACAGGATTTTTTTTAAAGGAACCACGAATGTTTCAAATTCAGAAAAAAAGAAAAAAAAAACTTTCGGAAGAACTTAATTTGTATTCAAACTTAAGAGAAAATATTAAAAAAATGCACCTCGTTAATACTTCTTAATGTTTTGAAGTTGTGCGCTCAGAAATACTATGCATTGATCATTCCACCTTCAAAATATTTGAGTATTTTATGCGAGAATTGATGTAATCTTTACAAAAAAAAAAAAAATCATGTTATTTTAATGAACTAAAATTTTTAATGAAAAAAAAAACCAATTCTTGTATTGCTAAAGTATTTTTTTAAAGGCAAGATATTTGAGAGTTTGAATTGTATATATTTATATATATAATATATATATATGTATATATATATATATATTTGTGTGTGTATGTATGTATATATAAGTGTAAGCGTCTAGGTATAAGCCTATAACGTATAAGCGGGGAAGCGAGAAAATGAAGAACGGAGAATTAAGAAACGAAAAAATGAGGAACGGAAAAATGATGAACTGACATTTCTCAAAATCACGGAAATATAATTAACGAAACGGAAACACTCCGGCAACTCAGCTGCCGTATATTTTTTCATTATTTTCAGGACATTTTTTTAACAGTGCATAAACGAATGATACTATCATTATTTTGCTATGGAATGTGCAGGGTCCATTTCGTCGTATTAGTGAAAAAGACGCATAAATGAGGCGGTGTATAAGTGAGAGTTCGCTGTATTAGTTCACAACGGCTCTGCATGCTTTAGTTTTGCCGTCTCGTACTGTGACCCAATTACGAATCATACACTGTTAAAAAAATTTCCTGAAAATAACGAAAAAATATACGGCAGCTGAGTTGCCGGAGTGTTTCCGTTTCGTTAATTATATTTCCGTGATTTTACGGAAAAATGACGAACGGAGCGTTCGTCATTTTTCCGTTAGGCATTTTTTCGTTTCGTAATTCTCCGTTCTTCATTTTTTCGGTTCTTATTATCCCCGCTTATACTTTATAGGCTTATACCTATACGCTTTGACTTATATGTATACATGCAAGATGGAAAATTATTTAAATTTTGCAAATTAACAAGCGCTTTTATAGCAGCATAATATAAATAGCAAATTATCTATGGGAGTTCAATAAATTAGTCCTTTAAGTGTCGCAAAATGCGTAGATTGTGTAGAACAACAAATGCACAAATTGAAATTTTAAGAAACATTTGAAAATTTGCGAAACAATATAAACATATAAAAAGAAAAAACATGGGTAATGTGCTGCCTTATCTTTTTCGTTTGTTCTTTTTATATGTTTATATTGTTTTGTAAATTTTCAAATGTTTCTCTAAAGTTTCTTAAAATTTCAATTTGTTCATTTGTTGTTTTTTCCAATCTACACATTTTGCGCCACTTAAAGGACTAATTTATTAAACTTTCATATATAATTTGCTATTAATATTAAGCTGCTATAAAAGCGCTTGTTTATTTTGCAAAATTTCAATAATTTTCCATCTTGCATATATAAGTATAAGCGTATAGGTATAAGCCTATAACGTAAAAATGTGGGTGATTAAAATATGGGAAAATGAGAAACAGAAAAATAGAGCAATTAAAAAAGGAGCGTAAACTAGCTCACCGGAAAATTATATATACATAAGACAAAATGATGAGCAAAAATGTAAACTTAAAACTCTTACGAATTTTGTTTTTTAGAAAATGTTTGAAAATATCCGCTCATATACTTCACTCTTAAACATCCTGCCTTTAAAAAAAATACTAAAGCAATACAAGAATTGGCTTTTTTTTTTTTTTCATTAAAAATTTTAGTTCATTAAAATAATATGATTTTTTTGAAAAGATTACATCAATCTCGCATAAAATACTCAAATATTTTGAAGATGGAATGATCAATGCATAGTATTTCTGAGCGCATAACTTCAAAAAATTAAAAAGTATTAACAAGGTGCATACTTTTAAAAATATTTTCTCTTATCTAAGGCAGGTATTCAAGTGAAACAGGCCATCGCAAATTACAATCGCTACTGGAAATGAATTACATTAGAACGTTTCTTGATAAAAACATCGTGACGTCAGCGTGACGTTTGCCTATGAAAAACGATCTAGATAAAACGTCACAGCTTACTTGGCGAATAAGAGGAGATCGCTGAGTGCTTGTGAGCTCTTATTGGCTCCACCCGTAGTGACGTCATGCCAAGTTAAGTTGATGATAATGTAATTCACTTCCAGTAGCGATTGCAATTCGAAGCGATCGCAGTGCTGTTTCACTTGAATCCCTGCCTATATACATAAAAGACTACTTCTGAAACCGTATGTCCGGGGTAATCTTCCAAACTACTGGACCGATTTTAACCATTTTTGCACCGTTAGATAGCTACAGTAACAGAGAGCAGGATAAGCTATAATTTATTTCTAAAAAGCTTAGTTTAAAAAAGTTATTATGGAAAATAGTAAATTTCATTTAATTTCCCCATTAAATAATTAAATTTTCAGTGCATTGTTGCAAAAATTTGGTTGCCATGCAACAACAATATTAATAGTAATCATGGTGAAAATTTTGAAAATAGGCTTCGCTGGAGTAAGTATGAAATTTATTGCTTTCTTAGGATTTTTAGATTCATCTGTGCCAATAATCGCTAACGGGGTAAATAAAAAGATAATTGATTTTGGCAACAGTTAGAGAACAGAAAATGTTTATAGTCGAAAAATTTCTAAGTTAGATACGTTAGATGTTTTCACCAATGTAGTCACAATAAACTAATGATGGGACTTATTTTGCGTGTAATGTTTGGAAATACTTGACTCCAGTGCGATTGATATTGTAAATATATATTTATTTTAATTTACAGGGTGCGGCTGAGAAACTTGCTGATTTTAATTGGATGCTAATTAGCAAGGAGTGGTCAGAAAGGATTGGAAAGAGTCTCATTTTAAAGAGAAGGTCCTGAAGTTTTGTTATCTTATAGTTTAGTTGTCGCCATGCGTTGGACGAAGGAGCAACGAGCGTTCGCCGCCGAATCTTACTTTTCAAATAATTCTTCGGTGGTCGCCACTCAACGTGCCTTCCGAACTCGATTCAAAATTCAGCCCGTTGTTCCCATTCCTGGCTGGGAATCGACTGTTTTGAGGGTGAAAATATTCAGGAAAATTGGGGATGTGGCAAAAAGAGGCCCAGGAGATCAACGGATTCCCACAACTCTAGAAAGCGTCGAAAAAGTGAGGGAGTCGTTTTTGCGCTCTCCCAGGCGTTCTGCGCGTAAACACACTGCTGCTTTGGGTATTTTTGATTAGACACTGAGACGAATTCTTCACAACGAACTCCAGTTTCATCTTGCTGTAGTTCACCAGTTGAGTGATAACGTCTCCTTGAAAGGTGACGTACCGTGACCAGCCCGCTCCCCCGATTTAAAACGCCGTGACTATTTTTATGAGGGTATATCAAATCGATCGTTTACAACGACAAGCCCAGGACCCTGCAACGCCTGAAGAACAACATCCGGCTTGCTATCACCAATAGCCCAGTCGATATGCTCGAAAGAGTGCAACAAAGCTTCAAATCTAGGGTAGATGAGTGCATCATTAACAGGGGCTGCCATTCTTCCCGATGTATTTTTTAAATTCAACTAATATAAAAATTCAGAATGGGTACCATATCTTATAAAAAGTAGTAAACTGATACATGAAGTACTTTTCTCTTAGTTGACTTTTCAATTCTGCAAGTTTCTCCGCTGCACCCTGTACCAAGCGTATAACATTTCCGATTTACCTAAACATTATTTGTAGCTTGCATTTTTATTTACGGTGTATAATACAGTTTTTTAGTTTGTGCAGACAGAAAGAGCCATTCTGTATATAGATATGCACTTTATTGTTGAAAAATTCATGAACGAGTGTCACTAAAACACCATACCCGGCAGAAACCCGGGCAGGGCCGGGTACCCGGCTAGTGTTTGAATAAAAGTTAAGTTCTTCGCGCAACAGACGAATCCAATTACAGTGGCAAGTAAAACAAGCACAATTAAAACAATTTATACATTCAAAATATTGAAACATATAGACTTAAAACAGTTAAAAGACTTGTTAAAAATATCTGAAACACGACAAGGAATTAAAATTTCGTATAATTTTAAAAGACAACAAACGAATTAAAACAAATTACACTTTTAAAATTATTTAAACAAATAGTCTTAAAATTATTAAAAGACATATTAAAAATATCCAAAACGCGACAATGAGAGTTAAAAAGTTCGTAAAATTTAAAAAGACAAAAATTATCAACATAATTAAACTTTGTAAAAAATATTTTTAAAATACAGATGACTCCTAAGAATTCTATTTGGAACAGCAAAATGGATGGAATTAATTAGCTACCAGTTTTTTTTTTTTTTTTTTTTTTTTTGTTCTCTTGGCTCTAAGAGGATTTATTGACTCCAGCTCGTTTAATTCCTATTCCATGCTGATGAGTGCATAATAAGCACGAAACCGCAGTCCATGGATGGAATAAACGAGCAGCTGGTTGTGTGTTGCATCTATTTTTTGGTTGCCATTTTCCATGAAATAGTCACTCGTTGGCGGTTGGCGACCGCTCGTCTAGAGCCAGGAGGGCTAGCGAGTAAGAGGAGTCGGAGTCGAAGACGCGAAAATTCCAGGAGCCGGAGTCGGAGTTTCCTCCCTCGATCTCCCAGCCCGAGTGTCCCAGCCGAAAGTGCGGAGCCTTCCGCGGCGACGCGGGTCGAAAGCTGCCGGCAGCCTTCTCCCCCGTTCTCCGTCCCCTGGGCTGATCGATGATCGTGCCGGGGAGTTGGCGGGGATTGCGCCGCACCCTCTCGGCGCGGTGGAAAGACGCATGAGCGCTTGGTGCGGGCAACAAAGAAAGTTTCTGTAACTTTAAGATCAGGGCCGTAAGATCCAGAGCTTAGTTTCGGGGAGGGTTTCGGACCGAACCTACATCTCGTAAAATCAAAAACTCAATAAAATTTGATTTCCTGTTCTGTGTTCTGTTGATTTTTGTTACAATATAACAATAGATGTTAAAAGCGTATTAACATGAAAAATGTTTTTAAAGAAAAATGCTGCCCGTGCAGCTAGTAAAAAAAATTAATACTGCAGAAGAAACACTTAACGTGTACAATTATTCAATAATGATAATTTCATTTTTCAAGTGCAGTTTCAAAGTAAATAACAAAAGTTAAATAAAATAGCATCAAAAAAATAATTTTTACAGTGAGAAACTATAAAAATCATTTTTGTAATAGCTTTGAAAAATTTCTGTGGGGGTTTGAACATTAAAAAGCCACCCCTTGAGCTCTGTGATAACTGCAGAAAATCTGCAAAATGACTGCATTATTGAAATTTTAACTCTACACTGCATGTTTTTTTTTCCCTTTGAAGAAAATGTATGTTTTTCAATGTAATGAGAAAACGTGCAAAAATATTTTAAAAAATTTTAACTCTTAAATTCTCACCACTTTTTAATTAAAGTAGTTTTGCTGCCAGATTAAAACAGGCAGACGAACACAAATAATGGAATTCAAATGCTAAACTGTCCATGTATCCAATTGGCAACACGATGCAGTGTAGGGTTAAAATCGCGACAACCCTATGAAAAGAGCACTTTTGCTTAGTCAGTCTTATACCATCGTGTTTGTCATACTTTTATCTACATTTTTATGCATAACATATTTGGAAACTCGATGAGGGTAGCTAAACCCAAACCGCATTTTCTACTATATAACTCGAAACTTTTGGCCGGTCCTTTGATACTTTGAGTTATCGAGACTCGACTGTAATGATTCGCATTTCTCACAGAGGCAGATTTACCATGTCGCAATTGCGAAAGGTCCCACGCTTCATAGGGGCCTTGAAAGGGATTCAGGCGACGCACAAGATAAATGTATTACATAGTACTGTTGTAGACCAATTGCCCCCGACATGCGTAGCGAAGTCGACGGGCTCCCAAACCAGAAAATCCATTATTGATTTCTTACTATAAATCAGCGATAGGCAACTGTCGGTCGCGATCGACCTGTTGATCTTAATCCCACTTCAAGTCGCAATGTTTTGAACCTTGTTTTCTGCGTGAGTAGAATTTAAAAAAAAAAATTATTTCAGTGATAAAATTGGTTTTAATCAAAGACTTTTTGAAAAATTTGTAAACTTTTTATAGTCACCACAGATATTTTGACGTGGGTTATCATAATATAAATCTGGCCCTTTTTTTTTACTTTCTTTTACTTAAGTATTGTGATCACGAAAAAAATTTCACTCAAATTTCGGTCTAAATTTTGATTTTGCTCACCCCCGAATGAATATTGAGTACTTTTTTTGACCTATCAGCACGTGCATATGTACCCACCAAGATACAACCAGCCAGAAAATCCTTTTCAACCATCCCCGAGTTTATTACGACGAGTTTTCTCGTGACGTCTGTATGTACGTATGTATGTGATGCGTATGTATGTCGCATAACTCAAAAACTATATGGTGTAGAAGCTTCTAGTTCGGTATGTAGGCTCTGAGGGGGGTCTAGTTGTGCACCTCTCCTTGTGGTTGCATTTGAAATGTTTCCAAGGGGGTTTCTTACCTCTTTTTTGGGGGTAAATCAAAGTTAATTTCAATGTAGATTAATGGATATGAATTGGCGCAACCATTTGGCTATATATCTCCAAGCTTTTGGTCGCCAAGTGTTCGCTGCCAAGTTGGAGACAAATTTGGAGAAAAGGGGATTTTTTTTTTATAATTTGGATTCAATTTGGCGCTATTGGCGATATTTTGCGAAAAATTCACTGAATCATGTTAAAATCGGCGATATTTAGAAACTGAATCATTGTCAGGCATTATTTCGCATTGATTCGTGAGAAACTGGGGATGTAAATAAAGTTTACAAATACCTTTGTGCTATTGATGTAGAGAAAAATACAACGTTAAGGAGGCATAAATAAGCTGAAACACGTAAGGCATCTATTATGGTATTTAAACGTAAAAGGAAGTAGTGTGGCGTTCATACCAGATTTTTTAAAACAATTTTTAATTATTTTGGCTGTTCAAAGTAACTGCTTAACACTTTACCGACCGGTAGCGATTCGAACATCCTATGCCCTTTCACCGCCCGCTCAGCTGCAGATCGTCCAAGACACCGACTCGGTTTTGGCCTAGACTGACGCGCGGGGATATATGTGCATTTCTTAAACTCTGGTAAAATTGTACGCTTCGTGTTATTGTAGGGTAACAAAATTTAATAAAATCTTGTACTTTTAGAAAACTGCTGGTGGGCTTTTATCCGCCGTCTTAGGCTAGAATTTTTGCATAATACAACCTTCATATCGATGAAAAAATCCCGACTTTCCTCGCAGGAAAATCTAGTCGCACCCAGCTGCACTCGAGAAAACGACAGCTTGATTGGTGAAAAAGGTAGTCACCACAGATCGGTTCAAAGTCGATTAATCGACGCCCGGTCGGTAAGCGCCGGAGAGCAAACGTCGAATAATCGACGCCCGGTCTGTAAGCGCTGGGAACAAAACGTCGATTAATCGACGCCCGGTCGGTAAAGTGTTAATAAACATTAAAGTCTTCTTTGATACGAGAAAACCTTCAATTTAAAACCAGCATAGTCTTAATGTTACTGTGTATGCAGCAAATTCATTCAACTCTGTAGTGTATGCATCATGCCCCCCCCCCCCCACACCACACATCCCAGTCGATCTTTTGCGCACACCAATTGAAAAGTAGATCTTCAGCCAATTTAGGTTGTTGACCGCTGACCTGAATCCTTTTTTTTTTTTTTAATTTGATTATTGGTTCGCTTGTTTCGGAGTAGAACGATTTATGACTGTGTTTTTGCATAGTATCTAATTAGAACAAAACATCTGAGAAGATTGGTGGAAATTTACGTAAAATTATAGCTTTTTAAAATACGGAGAAATCACTCTGACAATGTTAAGGCATCTGGCTCTTTAATCTCTTTCCCTATGCTCTTCCGAGCAGCATGCGGGTTGTCTGGCGGCCGAGAGTGGTTGCTTTTCTTACTGCGCATCACAGTTTTGCTGGTAAAAATAGTGGTTTTTACCAGCAAAATTGTGCTACCAGCTAGGGATGCACCGATAAGCAAATTGGCCGATTACCGATTAATCGGTTGTTGATAATCGGCCGATTAATCGGCTGAGCCGATTAATGATAAGAATGATTGTTTTAAATACTACAATTTCACAATCACTGTTTTTGCTCTCTTATACAATTCCGAGTTTAGAAATAGTAAGTAATTTTTTTCTGAGAGAAGATTTTTTTTTCCATTTTCCTTATTTTCACAAAATAATTTCAATATTTTATCAAATTTCTTAGAACCAATTTTCATATTATTGTCAATAATATTACATTAACACATTGTTAATTATATTAATTGGACATAAAAATTCAAAAAATGGGGGGTGGGGGGTCCGTGGGAGGAGGTACTTTTAATTTCAAATTTTAATAATCAGTAGCAATTTAATTCAAGACTTTTATTCTTTGTGAAAATTAGAGGTTATCTAAAAGCACTGTGCTAAGGAGAAAACTATCGCCACATGAAAAATGTTGCATTATTGTCTATGTGTGTTATTCAAAGTAGGAGAATTAATTTATTAAAAACTTTATATCAACTGTGAGGATTATTATTACTGCCAATAAAATCGTTCATCATAGTTTCTTAGTGAAGGTTCAGTTTAAAGAATAATATTTAAAAATATTTTTTTCAACCGATTAATCGGCCCAATTTTGCCGATTATGAATAATCGGCAAAGTGGCCGATTATGGCCGATTAATCGGTACTGCCGATTAATCGGTGCATCCCTACTACCAGCTTTAACTATTCTGGGGCAATTAGAAACTTAAACATATCGCAAGTATGTCATATAATATATCAATGAAAATTTCTATTTCTTTACTCCATAATAGTTTTTGAATTTTTATTCTACTATGATTAGAAAAGAAGTTGCGTGTAACAACGTTTTTCGTTTTTTAACAGCCCTGTATTTTGAATAATTTTTGAAGTAGAAATCTAAAACTTGGCAAGATAACTTATCTTGTTATATGCGCTATTCACATCAATTGTTGTTGAAATCGAAAATGGTGAGGTCAAAAATTTGTTTTTTTCATGATTGATTTGACGTGAAATTGCTCAAAAATAACTTGAAAAGCAGTTTTTTTCAGCACAAGTGTGATGCGCAGTAAAAAACGTCACCACTTCTCGGCAGCCAGACACCCGGCATGCTGCTCGGAAGAGCAATGGGAAAGATATATTAAAGAGCCAGACGTCTTAAAATTGCTGTTTTTCGAATCTTGGACAACATACAATATTATGGAAAAAATTTCGAACAACAAGTAAATAAATACATAATCATTAAAAGAAAAGTTTTAAAACATGGCTGCTCCTCTTGATTGCGAAAATCTAAATTTGTCGCAAACAAATTGAATCGCCCTCCCCCCACCCTTTTCCTCCCTTTTGGCCATTTAAAACAAAGTTGCTTGTTATTTTTTTTTTACAAAAACAACCAGAGACGATGGAAAAATCTGCTTTTGATATTTCATTTTCTGTAGCAAGAGAGAACAGAGGAGAGGCCCGATAAAACAATTTGTTCACCAAACCCTATCACGCATTCATGTCTTTATGTTCGAACCCGATTATCGATAAGATCTCTGTTGTTATCGTCTATCGTTAACAACATCCCCCGGGCGTCTGTCCGATGTAAAGGCTGCCGCGTCGGATAAGTTGCTGGAATTGTTAGATGAGACGAAAAAAGAGGAAATTCATGCTTGGATTATTTTAGTAACTTTCTAGCTTCACATGTCTCGCCAATTGAGGCATTCATCGGCTACCAGGATTATACTAATAATTTAAAGCTGAAGAGTTTGTTTGAACGCGCTAATCTCAGGAATTACTGGTTCGAATTGAAAAATTCTTTTTGTGTTGAATAGTCCATTTAATCAGGAAGGCTTTAGGCTTTTTAACATTATGCTGCATGTAAGGAGTTATTATTACAGTTTTTAAATAATAATGGTCGAAAAGCACGAGCGGATAAGTTTCCACTCTTCTCGAGAGATGGCGTTCATAAAAAGTAGTGTTTTGGCAACTGTGTGTAGAGGGCGCTGGCCGTGACGGCGAGTTTGTTGCTCTACCAAAAGCGGATGCGTCACTTGACATCGCTTTTATTTCCAAGGTAGCCCGTGTAACACCGGGCCACGCAGCTAGTTTGATAGAAACAGCAGCTGCGGTCAGTTACAAATTCCGATTGTTTCTTGATTTATAAAACAGCTTTTGTCAATTTTTACTGTTTCAGGAGTTAAATTGGCAGTTTTCTCAAAACTTTTTTGGAAAGTAAAAAAAAACTTTCATTCCTTTGCAAATTTAGAAAGGTGAAACACTCGAATTTGAAAACTTTTCTTTTTGCCTTTTTTGGATTAACGATCAAATGATACTTTTGGGCTGAACCACGCTGCCTGATGGTCTCAAAACTTGAAGAGATAAACAACTTTGAATGTACGAAAGTGAAACAGTGAACACTTTGAATGTATAAAAGCGTTATGCCTTTAAAATCTATGAAATTTGAAGTTTCTAAAACTGCGAACAAAAACTAATTACAATGAAACCTATGTGTGCTTTGAAACCGCAAGTTGACCACTTGGCTGCTGTACTTTATCGGTCAACTTTG
>JAXGGA010011243.1:0-43243 GCA_038373865.1 Uloborus plumipes
AAAAAGTTCCATAGTAGTTCCCTCCTCTCATAACTCATCACTGGATCTTCTAAAATATAAAAGCCAACATGATTTCATTAGTTAATAAGTTTTATAAGACAACAAAGTCGAGTTTGTTTTCTTTAGTTGAATTTTGAATTCTTTTTGTCCTTAGTAGTCAAAATACCAGTTTTTATCAAGGAAAAAAAAACTGAAAAGTTTTTTTTTTTTTTTTAAGTTTTTTAAAATGTTTTTTTAAAGTGAAGTCCGAGTTGTAACCAGCATAAAGTTATTAGTTATTAGAATTATTATTATTATTTTTTTTTATTTCAAATTTTCCAGTGATAAGTTATAAGAGGCACCGCACTGAAACTTTTTGTCCATGGAGATTGCTGTCAAAATGGCACTTACTTCTTCATGAAAATCAACCAATATTTCAAAGAAAAATCTCCAAATAATACTTTATTATGAAGCAAGTATAGAAATATAATGTGTCATCAAAACAAATTACTGAAAGTATGTTTTTTTTTTTTTTTTTTTTGCTCGTATCGAATTACCTTTACTCTCATCAACTTTAGTTTATTTTCCGTACCACACAATTTTAGTATGCCCAAATAATAATTATGTAACTAAATTCAGCAAGATGTTTACATTAAATACGGTTTTATTATTATCATTATTATTATTTATTAAACAAAAATATATTATGAAAATTCTTATGATGAAATTCACGCAATTATGTAAAACACGTGAAACAATTTTAAAGAAAACCTTACGTGATAGAATAAACGAATTGAAAATTTGAATTCAATACATTAGCATTATATAAAATCATTTTCAACCGGAGGAAGGAAAAAAAAGTTTAATTCACAGGCTCTAGTGTAATTTAAATAATATTGAACTAAATAATATTGAACGCAACGTAAAAATTGACATTTCAGCTGCCACTCGTCTAATACACGAGGAAAAACTATTGGAAGTTTTGCAAAAACTAATTTTCTTTTAAATAAATTTTTATAAATGCTCTTAATTTAAGTCAGTGGTGGCCAACCCGCGGCACGCGTGCCACAGAGTGGCACGGTGGAGTATTATGAGTGGCACGCGAAGACTTGTTGAAAATTTTTTTAAATTGGAAAAAAATAGCAATTTTATAAACTTTGTCAAATTTTAAAAACCCTACTTACTCTTAATGAAAACTTTCAAAATTTTACTTAAAATTAGTTTTTACGAAATAATGAACACAATGATTAATATGTTGACGGGCAAAATATGATCAATATAATAGCTTTACCTACAGTCATGCGCCGTATAGATACACTGAGCAAAGAGGTTAGCACATAACTTTTCTGAGCTACAATATTATTAGCTAAGTATATTTGTGTGTTGGGCGAATGATGATTTCGATATTACCAGAAGAACTTGATTTGAGCTAAGTGTTTCAACTGCAAAAGATGTCATTTTTTAAACAGCTGAAAAAAAATTAAGGGAGCAGAAAGGACAAAATTGAATATAGTTTGCATTGGGGTAGTTATATACTCTCTTCCATGTGGCGCACCCTGAGGCTGCAGCTAAGTAATCGAATTGTAGTTTTTGTTTTGGGCAAAAGATAGTTGCGTTTGAGCCTGCTGTATTAAAAATTTGAAAAAAGAAAGATGTTGCTTTCACAGATAAGCGCTTTGCATTGCTGGCAGTATGAAAGTTTTTACATTTCTTGAAAATGATTTGAAAAGTTTTTAAGTCAAGGGCCTTTCCACGTGACAGAACGGAACATTTGAAGCACTTTTGTGAATGTTTTTTAACCGTAAATAGAAAAAAAAACTAAGAATATTTTTGTTGGTAGCAGCAGTAAATATTTCTTATTATAATCACATAAAAAATATAAGAGTTCATAATTTTAAAGAAAATTAGTGAGTTGTGATCAGTAAAATGTCTGTGGTGGAATGGGACTTACATGAACGGTCCATACCCGTTCTATGACAGCTATTTTATTGTTTATCCTTTAATTATTTTCCTTAAAACTTTTAAGTTTCCATGTAATTCTTATCACAAATATCGTTGATAACAAAAAACAAAAAATCCTAGTAAAAATGTTAGCAAAACCTACTACAAAATCTACTCCAAACGGGACTGTTTCGTCACATGGGATGGTTCTCAAACATTGTATTATCCATCATGATTTTCTGCCAATGTCTTTAAAGTTATCTGTTGCTGATACTGTAGTGCGCTTTCTGAATACGAGCTTGAGTTCGTATTTTGCTAGAGTTCTGAATCGACAAGCTTTTCATGTATTGAGCTTCTCCACTATTCTAATTTACAAAGAAAATTATGCTGTTTGAGTAACAATCACTTAAATCAGCACACAAATAACTTCTTTTTTTCTATTTTAATATATTTCGTATGTTCAAAAAATATTAAAATAGCACGCAGCGCTTGTTTTCTTCAGAAAGTGGCACGCTTCCCAAAAAGGTTGGCCACCCCTGATTTAAGTAAACTTATAAATAAAGAATCAGAGTAGTACACACCTTCCACTCTCTTTCTTTTCTCTTCCACAAACTCTCGCATTTCTTGAGAATGCCGGTGACTACAGCAATCCTGTAGCTCTGTGTTTTTTAGGTATATTTAAGAATTAACAGTATGAATGATTTTATGTTATGTGAAACCTTCTTCTCGATCCCTCTTGCAAACGTTAAAATAAAAAATACATAACAATTGAATAATTTAAACTTTACGAAAACTTATGCGTTTAATGCATAAAAAACTAATAACTTTAAAATTATTATTTTCCTAATAAATTTTTATAAATATTTTGAATTTCAGTATTAGCAAATAAAAATCTGTGATTAGTTCACACCTCCCACTCTCACTTTTTCTGATTCACAAATACCCGGCATTTTCTGATAACGACTGCAGCAACAGCAATCCTTGCAACAATATCCTTTTCGCAGTCGATGAAACTATTGTAGACTATTCTTTTCATATCGAGACAGGAAACATGTTGCAATCAATGTAGTAAAATTTCTTCGCTTGTAAAACTACGGAGAGTGTTTGACCATCCAATATGACAGATGGCAGGTACGGCCCTTTTGAGGAATCATGGAGGATTCTTGCCCAATTAAGTCAGGAATTTCTTGAGGATTTAAATGTTTTTTGATTTATCAATAACAACTTGAAAACAGTTGGAGATAAATCAATGTTACCTATGTTTATTTGATCTACACTAGAGCTCTTATATCATTTTTATGTATGTATGCATCAAACCACATTTTTGACCAAATTTATCCAAAAGGGAATTTTATTTTCTGGCAAAGCAACTATCTTTAAGCAATGCAAAATATTGCCTTTTGTTTTTTATTGAAACACATTCTGATTGTTCATATTTTCTTTCTTTTCAGATTCACCGAACTTGCCACCCGGATGCATCGTATGTGCGTGGTGCCAAAAGGTTGGCATGAAGTTATTCACTTTAAAGACTCCAAATGGATGCAAGGCTTTTTGCAGTGAATTGTGTTTTACTCAGTGCAGAAGAGCATCCTTTAAGAAAAACAAAATCTGTGATTGGTGCAAGCATGTCAGACATACTGTAAATTACGTGGACTTCCAAGACGGTGAGCAACAGTTACAATTTTGTAGTGATAAGTGCTTGAATCAATATAAGATGAATATATTTTGCAAAGAGACTCAAGCGCATTTGCAAATGCATACACATCTTAAAGAAGCTGCTTGCAAAATGGCTGCTGGTAGCTCCGTTAATTTAATAACTCCAGAACTTTGGCTTCGGGACTGTAAAACAAATGGTAACTCGAATTCTCCTCATGAGACTGTTGATGTTACAGAAGACATTAATTCGGATGATAACATTTCTGCTGCACCGTCTCCGAATGTTATTGTAGAATCTCCTCGACCGGTTACACCAGCAGTAAAAGAGAAAACGGAACACAGCGTGGAAAGTTTACATACTCCAAAGGAGAAAGACAAAGTCCCTAAAAAGCATTCTTCTAAGCATTCACCAAAGAAAAGCTTTGGAGAACCTAGATTTCATCAGTCTATGAAACATCATCGTGACAAAAGACCAACTGATGTGCAATTGTCCAGTGATAACGTCCCAAATAATCGACATTCTCCAAGTCATGCAACTCCTCCTCCACTTTCACGCAGCAATCAGATTACTAATGGTTCACATTCGCTTTTATCCTCTCCACCAATGCCAAGGCCTCCTCAACCTCACATCGGTCCTCCTCCAAATCGCCACTGTCCACCAGTAACCTCTCCTCTTCCAATTAACAATATGGAACATGGACGACACTTTGTTCCTCCGAACATGATGGCCCCTCCTTTCCAATTCTTCGCTCAACAGCACATGGAAGCTGTTCTCCGTTCTCAGCATGGATTAGATCTCAGGTCAAAAGTACCACCACCGTGGCCAATGCCCCCGTGGGTGATGCCTCCTTTCCCACCAGTTCCGCCGCCACCACATCCTCACCTTCCACCACCTGCGAGGTCTTCTAGAAGTCCATCGCAGTCGCATTCTTCTCCACCATCGCGTGGTCACGTGCATACTCCTTCCCATAAATCAACCCACCATGTGAAGCACAAGCATAACAAACATGGTGCTACAAATTCGAACCATCCTATATCTCAGCCACCAAAAACCACACCGTCTGCCTCTGAGTCTCAGCTTCCTTCTTCACTTCTTCCTCCAGTGACGGTAATGGTGCCCTTTCCTTTGGTTCTTCCTTTACCATTACCGATTCCGGTGCCTATTCCAATTCCTCCAAGTGTTATGGATAAATTCAAGAGACATCAAGAGCAACAGAAAACAATTGAGGAACATTTAGATTCCTCAATACAGAAATATCATCACCAGAAGAAGCAAAAAAGTACTTCTTCCAAGATCGATTCTTCAAAGCATCGGAAAAAACTAAGATTATCTGAAAATGGCGAACGAGACCTTAGGTTTCCTATTTATGGACCAGAAATGCACACACAGCTTGTATCAAATACAGAAAACTTTCTTGGACGTTCAGAAAATGTGTCTTTCAAACCTTCAGAAATCGTCTCTGTAGATTACCCCGAAAGTGAAAAATCACGTAATTTTTTACGAAGAGACATTGATCTTGGATCTGGAAGCTACTCTCCACTTTCTGATGTGATTAGCAGCGACGATTGCGATGAAATGAAAAGAACTTTGAAGAATAGTGACTCAAACAATTTTTCGAACATAAACTTCTCGAGTTACAGCCTTAACCTATTAAGATCTAGTCCGTCTGTTGTGTCGCAAACAGCAGGCCATCATTCACCTAAAATGTTGAATGAAAATGAGGAATACTCAGCATGTCCATCGCCTGCTAATCTAACTGTGAGTGATAAAAAGCGTAGCAATATGTCTTCCGACCCACTTAACTTCAAAAAGAAACATTTACGTGAGCAGTTGAGTCTTATGACATAAAACTACAAATGTTAAGTACTTGTGATGTTATGTATATTAAAGTTTCAGTTACATTATATTTGCAGCTGTGTTTAATGCGTAAAAGTTTTATAATCATTTTTAAGTGTCAATGGGGGAGTTTCCTTCAGTCAAAAGTACTACATTTTGTTACTGAAATTGATAGAATGATATAAAAAAATAACATGGGTCCGGAAAATACTTTAATTTTCTCAACAGTTTATTTTTTATTAATTTTTTTAAATACCCTACCTTGAAAACGGGCGCGGTTTTTGTGACGTCAGTGGTGCACCTACCAGATCTCTTTCCAATACTAACACCATTTTGCTTGACTTGAGTTGTCCAATCGCAGGAATCGGCGACGTCACGACCTTCGTCATCTCACTACAACCAATTAGATTTTGCGCTTACGTGCACCACTGACGTCATGCGCAGATGTTTTTTTTTTTTTTTTCCGGAATAGCATCTGCGCACCGGTTAAAATAATTCATAAAAAATATCTAACTGTGTCAAAAAATAAAAAAAAGGTCAATTCCTATGTTTTGAAGCATGCTCTTTCAGAAAAAAATACTTTTGAAATTTCGGAAAAAATTAATAAAAATAATGTTGTTTTGGAGCCGACTGCAACAGCATTAGAAATTGTTGTTACTATGATTGTTGCTGTGGCTTTATAACAACAGTTATAGCTTTCCTGCTCCATTTCATGTCACATTACAATGATTGAATATTAATCTTGTGGGAGAAGTAACTTAACAAGAAGTTCTGTCAAGAACTAAACTAGCCTACTTTCCGGTACATCGACATCGGCAAACTAGCATCTGATCAATATTCTCTTGATCATCTGAGATTGAAAATTATGTCAAACATAAAAAATATGAAAAAATGAAAAAATAAAGTTTTGTCGCACCTTTCAAAGAATACCTGTTATAGTTCTTACGTAGAAAAATTCCTCAGTCGTTTTCAAAAAAAAAAAAAAAAATTACAAAGAACATCAAAACACATTTTATCAAAGAAAGAAAAAAAACTCGCTCGTTAATAAAATGTATCGAATTTCATTTTTAATCCATTGCCAGTTGTTAAATATAAATAAAGAATAACATGCTCTCATGAATAAAAAATTTTTATTGTAAAAAAAAATATATATATATATATATATATATATAACAACTAGCTGACCCGGCCACGCGTTGCTGTGGCTAAGGTATGGGTTAAACTATAATGTTTCAATAGAAACGAAAAATTTTATTACCATTATAGAGATCAACTTTATATAAATATGAATTTGAGGTCAAAATATGAAAACAATCGAACAAAAATTTCCTAAGTTTGCTAGAAATAAAAAATCAACAAAAAATGTAGCATTTTATTACTTAGAAATATTATATTCAGGCTTGTAACAATTGAGTTAATTAAAAATTTGCTAATTGCTACTGTAACATTTTATTTTTTAATATAACATTTTATTTTTTAATAATGTAGGTATGGTAGATGATTAACCAATATTATTTGTTATTTTTTGAATTTTAAGCATTTTTCATTTCAGTTTAACTCAACACTAATCGGTGCGCAATATTCTTTGTTAATCTGTCTTTTGTAAACAAAAATAGATTGGACGGTTTTCCCACACGGGAGCAAGCGACCTATAGTTGCCCATGGGAAAAGCATGGATTTTCTAAATCTAAACCGCAAATTGACATTGTTTGTCCTTGGGATTTATTAATGGACATGGCGAAGGCTAAACGAATGGGAAACTGTAGACTTTTGAAGGGTATTGAAGATTCTGACGGTGTCATTGGGATACGTGGCAACAGAACTACTTCATCTTTAAACTTGCCAGTCAAAATGATTGCCTCAATAATGTTCCCGGTGCATTTAAGCATACCGTACTCGATTTTGGACATGCGAAAAGATACGCGCCATCATTGGTCGATTGCGTGTCAATCAATCGCCTAACGCCGCCCATAGGTTCGGAAAGTACTGGAAGTGAAAGAAAAATGTCAGAACAGAGTGTAAACGTTGTGCTAGGAAAGGGGGGGGGGAGAGAATAGGTATTAACTGTCTTGACATCGTAAAATAAATAAACATTTAGAATTGTTAGAATCAAGCTAAAAAGTGTTTTATTTCCAAAACAAACATAAATAACTTCTATGCAAATTCATCTCAAAACACGGAGTAGTGCCATCTATATGTAAACACGGAAAACAATTTATGGAAATGCAATTTTCTTTTAAAACTTAAAACCAGTGCTCCAAATGTATTGGATTACTACTGCTCATGAATAATAGGAAAAATGAATATTCGCGCCCTTCTAAAACAGTTCTGAAAGTGCTGCAAAAATACTACACTTTATATTTTTACACATTTTTGATATTTTTTACAAATAAGATAGTATCTTAGAAATTTATTTTTGAGTAAAAGGGAGAAAATATTAAATTTTTACTACAGTGTTTGAGGTTTAGGGATAGATATTCTTTTATTGTTACTCTTAATGCGATATGTGTACAATGTACATGTATTAGCATCTGTTTAATCAGTTCAAGAATTATTGATCATTAGACAGTTAAAAATGTTCATATACATTTTCTTTAAACAGGAATTTCTATTAAACGTTTGTAGTGATTATCCGACAAATTATTAATGAAGAAAATTTCCTGATTACTGGCCCTGATGAAGTATCTCGTGGGGACAAGGTACATAAATTTTAAATAAAGAAATTAAATGATTTAGTCCCCTTAAAAACCATATTTTTTGGATATCGTTTAACATGTCGTCTAAATTAAAAAAAAAAAGTTTATTGTCGAGTACTTAGTGCTACCTTAAAGTATGATTTTTTTCCCCTGTCTTAATTTTCAGTTACATCAAACATTCATGGAGCAAAAAGAATGCAAGACAAGCAGAAGAACAAATTATGTGTTTATATACCCCAAAGTTATTTACAGATAGAACACTAACGATTTACCAGAATAGGAAACGAAACGAAATGGAATATTTATATTCTATTAAATTCACAAGCTCGAAAGTAACATTAAATTCAACGGACTTACAGAAATCAACAGTAATAATTTCCAAATTTTTATTACCTTGTTAAAAGCTTTACTGATGTATAACAGCCTCTCCCTTTGCAAAATAATATATTTTATAATTGATTCAATTATATTTTCTAATATTTTAGCACCAATAAAAAAAAAGTATAACGTATACACAAAAAGATTTAATGCACATTAAAGTAGTCTTAAATGCTAATGGTATAAAAATGCTTTTACCATTTTCTACCACGAAATTACGTAATTTTTAAGTAAATATTCGTCTTTTATTTTTATGGAGACCTGTGCGAATTCATACAGGCTGTATCTCAGAATAGTATTGCCTTCGTTTTGACGTCGAAAGGAGATCTATCGATAAGTCGATTCGACCAATGATAGCGTGAATCTTTTCGCATGTCCAAAATCGAGTACGGTATGCTTAAATGCTTCCCGGTGATTTTTTTGATAACTAAACGCGTACCATTGCATAATCTCAGTGGATTTAAATTATGTAGAAGAACTATGGGTAAACCCATTTTTAGCCGCCGATTATGTGGTGGCATTCCGGGTATGTTTAAAGAATTTTAGTCAAGAATACAGAAAAGCTGGTAGCTAAATACATAATTTGCAATAAAAAATATATTGCGGTCCTAAATTGAGATAAAAACTATCCTATCATTTAAGTTGGACCAAACTGAAACTGCGTGCAAAATTTGGTTACAATCGACTCAGTAATTGAGGAGTCCATTGGCCACAAACACAGGAAAACGTAATTTTTATATATTAAGATATTACCTGTTTACTGCGCTCCGGAAGATGTCAGAACGTGTGCTGTATGTCGCTCAGCCATGGAGGTGTCAAAAAAGGCTTAGTAAAAAGGCTTAGTAAAAAGGTTTAGCCAAGAACACAGAAAAGTTGGTAGCTAAATACATAATTTGCAATTAAAAATACATTGCGGTCCTAAATTGAGATAAAAACTATCCTATCATTTAAGTTGGACCAAACTGAAACTGCGTGTAAAATTTGGTTAAAATCGGCTCAGTAGCTGAGGAGTCCATTGGCCACAAACACAGGGACACGTAATTTTTATATATTAAGATAATAAATAAAATCAAACAAATAGATAAAAACAAAAATCGTCTGCACAGTCAGTCATTTTTTTCTTGAGCCTGCATTTCCGCCATGTTTGCGGAGTCGGAGTCGGAATCAGAGTCTACACAGAAGATTATTCAGAGAAGTACTTTACATACATTATTTATCAAAATCATTTTCTTACAAAGTTAGTTTGAAGGAAATCCGCCTTTAATCTCAGGATCAACATTCAACTTAAATTTCCCCGTAGGCGCTAATGTTAAGTTTTTTTCTGAATGGTTCAACATTGAACGAAAAATGGTTCAAATCAAAAAGCGAAATGTGGGAATGAGCCTCTCCGAGATCTTTCGAACAAAAAAAAAAAGTTTATTCAAATCGGACGGTTCATTTAAAAGTTATTAGGTGGGGAAAGTTGCTTGAACGGTTCAATGTTGAACGAAAAAATGTTCATATTGAAAATTAAAATACAGTAATGAAGTATTCTTGCTGAGATCCTTCGAACAAAAAAAAGTGCCTAAATCGAACTGTTCACTCTAAAGTTATTATGGGTGATACCTTGTTCGAACTGCTCAATGTGGAACGAAAAATTATTCAAATCGGAAATGTAAATACGGGAAGGAAGTATCCTTGATAAGATCTTTCGAACAAAAAAAAGTTTGTCGAAATCGAACTGTCACTAAAAATTTAGTATCGTGGGACGGGTTGTTTGAATGGTTCAAAGTAAAACCAAAAATTTGTCAAATCGAAAGATCAAATATGGGAATGAGCTGCACTCGCCGAGATCTTTCCAGCAAAAAAAAAGTTTGTTCTAATCGTTCATTCAAAAGTTATTAGGGAGGGGGGCAGACAGACCGACCGACACAAATTCCCCATCTCAATACCCTACTTTCCAATTTTAAATTTTTCGATATACTTTTTTATTTATTTTTTTACTTTTTTTTTAGAATTGCCGATATTTTTCAGATGCATTAAGCCTCTTTTCATGCTTTTTTCGTCCTTTTATTTTTAACGGGAAAGTAGGCTAAAAAGCAGATAATATATGACAGCAAGTCAGTCAGTGAGTGAGTTACAACACGTACTGGTTGAATTTTATAGATGCGCATAGAAAGTTTGCCATAACACTTCCATTATCGTCGCAAAATTTGTCGATTTACCAATCGGCATGAGACAAGAGAAACGTGGGACAGAGTGAACTAGCGAGGTAAAGTGGAATTGTAAAATATTTTCAATTTTCATAGCTACCTATTGAACAATATTGTAACTACAGGTTGACCACGGATGAGATGGAAAGGCTATCATCCGGTTTACCGGCAGAAATGGGTGCGTCGATTAGTTTTTAGGGATGCCAGCTTTTGCAGATATGGGTTAGCCTCTAAGTTAAGCAGAGACACATTGGAATGAACTTCTCACGTGCATCAATTTTTTATTTTTTCCCCTCATTCAAATGGACTCATCTTAGCTGAACGCATGCCAATTCCACGGTATCCGTAGGCAGAAAGTAGTTTCTTAACATATTGATGACACCAGTCAAAAATTAAGCAGCTCTAAAGATCAATGGTAAAAATAGTATGAGTCATTTTCAAAATCTGATAAACACGTTGAAATACTTTGTAGCTTATCAAAAATAATTTTCTTAGTTTTAATGATAAAATATTTGTAATTAACACTTTAGGTATCAATTAAGAAACACCGATGTCAAATGCAGTACTTATTATGTTAATGTCATGCATTTTTTATTTTGAATGTTTAATACACTTTGTCAACTGCACTCGAGGAAAATTGAATGGGACAAAGTGAAATAGTTTATTTTATTTTCTTATTCATTCATTTATTGAACGACTTACGTATTCATTCATTCATAAATTCATTTACATTCCTTCATTCATTAATTCACTTATTTATTCAATATTTAGTCATTTACTTATATTTCTGATTCATTTACTTTTAATTCACTCCTTTTTTATGCATTTACTTATTTATTAGTTTGTTGTTTCATTATTTATTTGTTTCTCTAATCGTTTACTTTTTCATTCATTTGATAAAAAACATTTTTAAGAATCAAATAAAAATCATTTCATTCGAAAAATATTTGATTTTACACTTTACCTCACGCAAAAAAAAGTAAAAGTTCCCCTTTCTCTCTCTCTCTCTCTTTTTTTTTTGATGATACAAGCTTTTGGCCAAAAACTTGAAATAATATTTCAACGCAATAAAATACATTGTTTTTCTTCATGTGCGATAATTTTCAAAACAATTTTCCAACTTGCTCATTTTATAAAAGGTAAGTTATCTTAACTATTTCCCTTTCTCCCACGATCCCCGTCCTGTTGGACCTCTTGAATGTTCGGAGAACCAGGGAAATTTAAGTATTACATTGATGAATAATTTCATTACATGGGAATAGAAGGCAAATTATCTATTTATAGCCTAAAGAAGAAAGTCAAGCAAGCACTGAGCATCTTATGTCAGATATTTTTTTCCTTCTATCTTATCGTAAACGTGAATTCTTGCACAGTTAAATGCAATCGGAAATGAAACCCTTTCTAACAAAAAAAAGAATTTTTGAAATCGGTCCAGACGTCTTCGAGAAATCTTATAACAAACAAAAAAGAAAAAAAAAAAATTCTCCGACGAATTGTATAACCTCCTCCTTTGTTGAAGTCGGTTAAAAATAAACATAATTTGTGCAATTTAAATAAAAATCGAAGCATTGATTCTATTGTAATTATTAAATCAAAGAAAATACAAAAAGCATAATTAATCTGAAATTGGCTTAATAAATACGACTCCTTGCATACAAGCAAAATAAAAGATAGCTATTTTTAGGCCTCCGATTATTTTTTATATATAAATACTTTTCATTCTAAGTACAGGGTGGTTATAAATTAGCGTGAGGTGTTTGGAGCCCTCTAGCGCGCGAAGTACTAGGCGAAATATTGTCAAATTTCATGGCCACACATATTAGACCATGGGATTTTGATTTCTGAAATAAAAAAATAGTTTAAAAAATCACCCGCAGGAGAAAAATTGGCGCTATAACAGTGTATTACTCTGAATATTGCGAATTAAATTTGAAAAAAATGCTGTACAAAGCAATTTCGTAAAGCAAAAATTATTGTTATTTGCAAATGAGGTTTAATATGACCACCGTAGAATTTCCAGTATGACTCATGAAGGATCACCCGATCTTAATCCATGTGATTTTTTATTATGGGGATAGCTGGAAAATGTTGTGTATCAAAGACATGTTTCTGATATAGCAAGTTTAAAAGATATTGTAACTTTAAAAATCAGAGAAATCAATTCTGATATGTTACGAGCTGCCGTGGAAAATGTTGCGCATCGTATCCTCTTTTGCATGGATGCATATTTTTTGGATGCATATTTTTTCAGTAGCCTTTCCTTCTTCGACAACCAGAGTAATACACTTTTGCAGCGCCAAAATTTCCCCTGGGGGCGATTATTTGTACTATTTTTTTTATTTCAGAAATCAAAACCCCGTGGTCTGACATGTGCGCCCATGAAATTTGACAATATATCGCCTAGTACTTCGCCCGCTAGAGGGCTCCAAAAACCTCACGTTAATTTATAACTACCCTGTATTTAAAATGTTCCATAGACCAGCCGTTATAAAGAAAACTAATATTATCTTTGAGGGGAGTTAGGAGATACAATTGTTAACTCCCTGGCTTTAAGAAAGTACCAAATGCATTTTCTTGATTTTTTTTTGTAATTTTAAATACAGCGTATAGAAACATTGGCCAACAATAGGGAAGGTATTGGCGGGTACCACAACGAAGGTGCTCGAACTGAAAATAATTTAAAAAAAAACTGATTAGCATGTATATTAGTGAACCTTTTTTCAGTGGCTCGCCCCCCTGCAGTAGCGTAGAGTACACCCATCTTCCCTCAACATTCACTTGACGTTTCCTTGATCAGTAATACATGAGAAACAATAGCTATTTTTATTTGTTTTGATAGAAAGAGCACAAAACATATTGCACTGGCGTGGTTACAAATCGAGCTCAATCCTTCCCAATAATACTAAAACGGTAATAAGTATCAAGAACAAAGTAGTGGTATATATAGTTTAGAATTGAGAGCACTTCATTAAAGTACATTATAAAATAAAAAAAATTCCAAAATACGAAATCGAAACTAACTCAAAAGAGATTTGTTGTCTTTTTTTTTTTTTTTTTTTTGATCCTTCTAACCTTCCATACTAAGCCATCGAAGCACAACCAGTGTTTGAAAAAGTTACTCGTTTAAAATCGCTAGCCGCTGTATATATGTTACTCATTTTTAGAATCTTCATTTAATGAAGGCTCTTGTTACAAATTTTTAAAATCACGAAATTTGCAATGATCGTTTTTTTTAGAAACCTCCCCCTCCCGTTTTTGAGATCTCTCGCTAGTTTTCGACACAGAAAAATTATTACCAACTGAGGAGTTATTATCTGTCATGATAAAATTGCATTCCAAGAATCTGCATCCGAAATTTTTTCTATAAAAACTCGTCGATTTTAAAAATCGTAGAACGTTATTCCTGAAGTATAGTACGTAATTGATAAGTTGAGGTGATATCGTGAAAAAAACGTCTGGAAAGAGAAGCGGTGAGAAAAGGTTTGTTTCTATCTCTTTTAAGTGGATAAGACGAGCCGATATCAGATCTGCCTATTATACAGACTCCAGACCCCATATAAATCTACTAAAGCAAAGTTGCACATTTTGAATATTTTGTCTTGTAGCGTAGGGCGCAGTTTGCGCTTCTCGGGGTGTCTATCAAATTTTCATTTTTTAGTCTATTTGGATTTGACCAATATATTTTTTTTAATCGGTCAAAATGCCGCCTCCCTGGCTGCAGCGCCCGTGGCAAGAGCCACTTCTGCCAACCCATAGCTACGCCACTGGTTCTAAGAGCTCATATTTAGATCCGAAAATTCTTTTCTCTATGCTTACATACCCCACACACAGTGTCTCTCAATTACAGGAATAATGTTTCATGAAATCTCAAATGTTGTTTTTCTGAAAACGTGATTTTAACTAGTACTCCATTCCGAAAATATTTTTATACTTTCGGAACTTACATTTGAAACGCCGGACTGGTGTTACATACTCTGGGGAAAATTTTACAGGGGAAAACTTTAATTATCACATCCTACATATGGAATAGATTTGATTAGTTGAATTATGCTAAAATTACAATCACTTATAACAATGTAGCTAGTGACTAGTAAAGTTTCATGACTTTTTATTCGTTTTCTTAATACATATAATCCAAAATCGCATGCGTGTATGAATAATACATATGACTGTTGAAACATTGCATTCCCTCGTATAAATATGCACGGATCTGCAAAAGATTAAGTTTGATCTTAAAAACCATAAAAATAATATTTCATTTATTTTCTTTCGGTTCTCACGACGAAAATATGCACGGCAAAGATTTACGTATTTTAGGATTGTGCGGATTTTGGGAACGGCATTAGCTTCTTTGAGCAGAAAAAAATAAATTTGTTTATTAAGCTATTTTTATTTAAATAATATTATTTTCTTTCGGTTCTCACGACAAAAATCCTCACGGAAAAAAATTGCGTATTTTTGGATTGTGCGTGTTTTGGGAACAGTATTATCTTCTTCGAGCAGAAAAAAGTAAATTTGTTTTTTCTGCTGTTTTTACTTAAATAATATTATCCGAAACAATCTCATTTATAATTTTAAATAGTGACGTGAGTTGGAGACATTTTGTTTCAGCTGCAATCATTTTCATAGCTTACCTACACAGGTTTATGGGTGCATTGATTAAAATCTTTGAATTTTACTTTAAGAAATTTTTATAAAATTTTTAATTTTAAAATTCAAATACTTTTGAAAATTACTTTAAGTAGAATCTATAAAAATTGTGTATTTAAAGATGCAATATTTTACTATTCATTTATTATCTAGCTTAAAATTAATAATAATGATTTTTCAATTTGTTTTCAATTAAATATAAAATTTTCCTTTTGAAGTTAGTTACCTAAAGCTAACTAAATTTCACTGTTTATAATCAATACGATTTTATGGATTTCAGAGTTGTTGGTGTTTGACACATTATTTGCTAATATTGATGATATACTATTTAAATTCAAAAACTAATCTTTCATTTGTGATAATTTATATTGCGTTTTAAATTTACATCCAATACCAAAATAACCTGGATGTTTACTTCAACAACAAAATAGGTATATTTTACCGCGAAACCTCACCTATTTTATTTTTACTTGTTATATCTCTCACCTTTTCCTCTGCCCTTTACTTTCCCTATTTAAACCAAAGTAATCTTCAAGTCGGCGTTTATTAACCGCGAATTAAAAGGCTTTTAGCAGCTATTTTTTTGAGAGCCATAATGCCAGAAAACTTTCGTATATTTGATAAGAACCTGGGCGTAACGCAGAGCGAACAATATACGAAACTCCAAAACATGTTCTTCGCATATTGAACAAGCGATCGAAACTGCAAAAGAAGAAATAAAAAAGTGGAAATATAGAAAAGGAAAAAAGGATCAGAACATACCCTCTAATTTTCTTCACGTTTATGTTTCCTGGAGCAGCCCCTCCCCTTTAAGACCAAGAGACACGATATGGTTTGGAATGTTTTTTATTATTTGTCCTTTTTTCTTATTTTCCCTCTTTTGTGGCTCATCTGCATAGCTCTGAGTTGGTCCAGGCCATCCCAGTCTCAGCCGGCCCACGCCCTTTTCTTCATTTACAGTAATTACGTGTTTCTGAAAGAAACTTGGGATAGCAGCACAAAAGAAGGCTGGGCTTTTATATCTCTTGAATGGTAAGTCGACGGTGAAAGGGGCTAATGAAATATTGCGTATTTTCGTCGCCGCACGACATGTTTTCCCCCCATTGTCCGTATCCACCTGAATAGAACATGAACATGTGGACTGAACAAATGTGATAGAAATATTTGAAGATATTCCCTCAATATATTTAAACGCATATATTTAAGTACGTATTTTAAGCAAATTTAAAGTGTATAGTTTTAATATCGGAATAATTGATAAAATTGAACGATAAATGAAAGGAGACGATAGAAGAATATTGGTGAAATAGGAGAGTGGGACCCCCTTCCACTCGGGGGGAAAACTCGCTAATGGGAGTAATTTTTTTTAACGTTGTATTTTTATCAAAATAGAAAATGGTTAACTCCTTTTAACAAGAATATTTATTAAAGTTACATACAGTTTTCAAAAAAATATGAAAAGGATGTTAAAATATTATCAAATTTAAAAGTTGAGCACTTTATAGAAATCTAGTTTTTCAAATCAGCTTTCACATGCAGGGTCTAATGGGACGAGAGTAGTGCTAATGGGACATGGTGAACTTTGATACATAATATTTGAAAAAACGAAACAAAAGAATAGGAAAAACAAATGATAATAAAATTTTAAAATAAGATCATATGTTGACAATTAAGGAAATTTTATTTTTTGAAACAAATTATTTTGTATCAAAACGTAAAAAATTAAAATTTAAATTTAAAATTGAATTAAAACGAAAAAATATTAATAATTAATCATACGCGAAATATTATATTTCACCAACTGCTCCCGCTCTCCGTAGACGAAGCAGTAACTTGCCCAGATATTTCTGAAATTCTAGATATTTTTGAAATTCTAGTTGTTTATGAAAAATTGTCGTATTGCATTTTGAATCTATAACGCTTTTTCAAAACTTTTTCTAGACGTTTTTCAAATATTTTCTAATTGTTGTTATTTACACTGACTTCGTGCGCGCCCGAGGGCGGACTTCATATATAAACACCTAATATTTAGAATGCATTTAATGCTCTAGCTGCAATTATACGCTGATTGAATGTAGAACATCTTATTTTCACATTTTACCCATATATATATATATATATATATATATATATATATATATATATATATATATATATATATATATATATATATATATATATATATATATATATATATATATATATATTATATATATATATATATATATATATATATATATATATATATATATATATATATATATATTTATAAATAGAAGTATAAAATCTTGTGAAAAATCTGTTAAAAACTGAAATAAAGATAAAATTCCCAAAAGACCCTGGGGCCTTCATCAGGGGACCCCCCTAGGGTAGGGAAAAAGTGGAGTGAGATGTTTCTAGCAAGTTGCAGGCAAATCGCCTAAAAAGTTGCAACTTTTAGCCCCCGACATCTCACAAACAAGCAGTAGGTCACTGGAAGTCCAATTCATTTATGCATATACACGAGAGAATACAATTCAAAAGACACTAAATATAATCAATAAAATTCAAATAGAACAGATGACATGAAATTACAATAAATACAAAAAAAGAACTTTCAATCAACAATGTAAGAACTACCAACCTGAGGCCTTTTCAAAGCGCTACTGATAAGACTGTTGGTCAAATTCGCGGGGTAGCAGTTTTCAGTTAAAGTTACAATTAATTGTCTTATTGCTGAGTCTAGATTTGAATTATTGTTGCAAATTTTTTTGTATCGGGAAATTTGGGAGATGATAATGTTCTTGAAAACCTTTTTACTTAGACAACTGTGAAAATGGATAAGTGAGTGCACTTTAAAGTTGAAATCTTTACGTTTGTCATATAGTGCTAGATTGACATCTTTATCTTCTAATTTAATATAAATGTCGAGAAAAGAAGCAGTGTTGTTACTATTTGTTTGTTTAAGCAACTACTTTGTTTAAGCAACTTATTCTTCAACTACTTTGTTTATGTTAATATATATATATATATATATATATATATATATATACACTGAAGTGACAAAAGTCATGGGATAGCAATATGCAAATTTTCAGATGGCAGTAGCATCGCATAGAACAGGTATAAATGCGCAGTGCTTTTACAGAGCTTTCATTTCTGTTCAAGTTATTCATGTGAAGAGGTTTTAACGTGATGATGACCGCACGACGTGAATTAACAGACTTTGAACGCGGAATGTTAGTTGGAGCTAGACACATGGGTCATGCCATTTCGGAAATCGTTAGAGAATTCAACATTCCCAGATCCACTGTGTCAAGAGTGTGCCGAGAGTATGAAATTTCAGGCATAACATCCCACCATGGACAGCGCAGTGGTCGACCGCCTGCACTTAAAGATCGAGGCCGGCGACGTCTGCAAAGAGTCGTAAATTCTAACAGACAAGCAACACTGCGTCAAATCACCGTAGAAATCAATGTGGGACGTACAATGGACGTGTCTGCTAGAACTGTGCGGAGAAATTTGGATTTCTTGGGCTATTCCAGCAGAAGACCGACTCGAGTGCCTTTACTGACAGAACGACATCGCTTGCAGCGACTCTCGTGGGCACGTGAGCATATCGGTTGGTCCCTAGATGAATGGAAAACCGTGGCCTGGTCCGATGCGTCACGATTTCAGCTGTTAAGAGCCGATGGTAGGGTTCGAGTGTGGCGCAGACCCCACGAAGCCATGGACCCAAACTGTCAGCAAGGCACTGTATAAGCTGGTGGTGGCTCCGTAATGGTGTGGGCTGTTTTTTCATGGCATGGACTTGGTCCTCTAGTGCGACTGGACCGAACATTGACTGGAAATGCTTATGTGCAGCTACTTGGAGATCACTTGCAGCCATTCATGGACTTCATGTACCCAAACAACGATGGGATTTTTATGGATGACAATGCGCCATGTCACCGGGCCACAACTGTTCGCAATTGGTTTGAAGAAAATTCTGGACAATTCCAACGAATGATTTGGCCACCTAGATCGCCCGACATGAATCCCATTGAGCATTTATGGGACACCATCGAGAGGTCTGTTCGTGCCCAAAATCCTGCCCCATCAACGCTTTCACAATTATGGACGTCTATCGAGACAGCATGGCTCAATATTCCTGCAGAAGACTTCCAACGACTTGTTGAGTCCATGCCACGTCGAGTTGTTGCACTTTGCCGGGCAAAAGGAGGGCCGACACGATATTAAGAGGTATCCCATGACTTTTGTCACTTCAGTATATATATATATATATATTTTACTGAGAATGTGCTTAAGTGCTTTATAAACGTTCTTCTGTTTTCAAATAACTTGGATAACGTTAGAAAATTTGAAAAAGAAAAAAAATTTTTTAGACCTTTCATTACCTTTTTTGTTTGCTTTTGGTGAAAATCAATGAGTGTTTTAACACGTCCACTACAATACAAATATCAATGATATCCTTTAACTAAAAAGTAAAGCAGAGAAAAGAATCAGTATTAAAAATGAATCTGGGATGGTCTGCAGCAGCGCTGTTCTATTTTCTTGAATCATATGGCACCCCCGAAAAACATGAATAATAACCCAAGTAGCATCAACTCATCGGATTTCGCTCTGCCGATCATCGAACTCCTCGTAAACTGATCCAGTAACGCACAATGACATCGTTCCGATCAGTATCTAAGCACGGCTTCCGATGAGCTACTGTTCATCGGAAAACGATATCCTTCGATCAACTTTCCCGATGAAAATAAGCCGAGCATCCAAAATTGATCCTAAATTCATCGGCACGGGACTGCATTGCTCGTAAATTGCTCCAAATCTCATGGTATTTCGAGCAAAACTCATCGGATTTTGATGCTCGGATTCTGTTTGGCCGATGAGACAGAGACATATAGGAGCAATTCCCGATGAGAACTCATCGAATCCGATCATCGACCGATGAGAATTTCATTGGATTTCGATGAATGGCCGATGAGATTATGCTGCTAGAGAATCTACCTAGTTTAAAAATCAGTTTTTGAAAAACCTTTACTTATGCTGAGTTATTCTCTACACTGAAAAAAGCTAATGTTGTTTTACAGTATAATACAGCTAATTATATACACTGCTCAAAACAATTAGGGGAGCACATGGTTTTAACAAAATTACGCAAAGATGTATACCAATAAGCAACATAAAATGAATCGTTCTTAATTTAAAGCCTACCAGGAAATGGATTAAGATAATTTTATGAACAAATTAAAGTTAATGAGGCCAAAAACCAGAAAAAGGAGATAAGTGCGGAAATCGGGATGTTGCAAAAGCGTCCGTTTTATTGCCGCAACTGTTAAATTCGATAGCGCAGTAGTTTTTTTACATTTTTTTTTGGAGAGAAGGTTACTTGAGAATGTCTCAACAACGTGATTTACCGGAATCCATGCCATGGCATGTTATAGGCAGGCTGGAATCCGGGAAAACACAACGTTGTGTCGCGGATGATGTCGGAGTAGTCAGAAGTGTTGCAAGGCTGTGGAATCGATTCCAAGGAACAGGAAATTTTTGACGTCGATCAGGGCAAGGTCAGCCACGCGCCACTACAGCAACTGATGACCGGTATATACGGTTAACAGCCAGTCGAAACAGAATAGAGAATGCTACGCATCTGAAAAGGCAGTTGCTCTTGGCAATAGGACGAAAGGTGTCCAGCCAAACAGTACGTAATGGACTTCATGAGGGAGGGCTCTATGCACGTAGGCCAATGGTTTGAATTTTGTTGACCCCACGCCACTGTGTGGCCCGAAGAAGACGGAAATTGGAGCAACATGGTTGGAGCCAAGTGCTGTTTACAGAGGGGTTGCAATTCAGTCTGGAGAGTGACAACGGACTTGTTCTGGTATAGAGGGACAGGGGCACTCGAAAAAACCCTGCATTCGTTCGTGAAAGGTCACAAAACAGACGACTGGTTGGGTGGTATGGGGTGGAATCAGCATAGGCGGACGTACGGACCTGCATATCATTTGAAATGGCACTTTGACGGACCAAAGGTATGCAGACGAGATACTGAGACCTCATGTCATCCTTCACACTGGAGCTATTGGATATTCCTTTGTTTTTCAAAACGATATTGCTCGACCGCTGAGAGCTCGTCTGGTGGAGAATATGCTTGAAGCTGAAAAAATACAGCGTATGGAATGGCCAGCGTGCTCTACTGACCTAAATCCAATCAATCATGTTTGGGCCATGCTCTGAAGATGCATTGCTGAGTGACAAAGGTCGCCTGTTACTGTCCGAGACTTGGAGATTGCACTTCTTGAGGAGTGGAACAGTACTCCCCAAATTCAGACCCATAAGCGTATCGCATCCATACCAAACAGGTGTGCAGCAGTCTTCTGTTCAAGGAGACCACACGCCTTATTAAAGCACATGCAACATGTCTAAACAGTACCTTTTTTTCATTTTTTTACATGTATCCAAAATGTTGCCCAAAATCACCTTTTTATGTTTTTTCCACATTTTCAAAGAATTAAGGATTAATTCCAAAGTTTTTAGGTCTTTTTTTCTGTATTGTGCATTGATACATGCGTACTATCCATTGTACGCCAATCCGTGGCTGTCTTGCACGGTTTTCTTCTTTTTTTTTTGCTTGCTCTCCTAATTGTTTTGAGCAGTGTAGTAATAAATTGTAAAAATTGCTAATTTTACAGTAGTAAACTGTAAAATTGCTAATTTTACAGTTTATTACCGTGCATTTTACGGTTTTAAGTTGGAACCTCATCTGCCAGTATTATACTGTAAAAAACAACAGTTCATTATTTGCAGTGCATGGTGCCTTTCGACAAAGAAAACAAAATCGTACCGATATTCCTGTATGGCTCTTTACAAGCTGCTTATACATTTTACATAAACAACGAAGATTTAATCATCCAGCTTTCGGATGATTTGACATATGACCCTGCAAAACGGGAAAGCATGTTCTATCACACATTTTCGAGGCACAAGAAAGTCAGAAGTTTCTCGCTCGAAAAGCAATGTACTTAGGGTCAGTGTTGAAATAATAAAAAGAGCCACCAGCTGTACTCAGCACCCAGAAACGGGAGGGGTAGAGAATATTCTTTAAATCAATCTTCCCTCCCATTCAATGTCGAGAAGTTTCTGATATGCGTTTTCAGAACAAAAAGATTTGCTAGAAAAGAAATGCTTTTGAACTTTTCCTTTTATTGTGCATATACATCAAAATAATACAAGCGCTTAAAATATTTGTTAAAGCTTCAGAATCATACATTCATGATTTACATTGTATAAAAATATTTAGATGCAAAGAAAAGGATGGATCGAAGTGTGTATATAAGTGTATGCGTGTATGTATGACTAAAGAGAATGAATTTTCGAAAAATTAGCAGTTTAAGCTTTATAATAAAATAATTCACTTTATATACTGCAAAGCAATACAAGAGAAAAGAAGAAAATTTAATTATTATTATCATTTATTTATTTATTCTTTTTAATAGTAAAAAACACAGAAATCAATTCTTTTGCAAATGACACAATATTTGTTCCTGTAATAAGTATAAAAATGAATACAGAATTAACTATGAATTTATACATACAAAAAATAAAATTAAAACAAAATAGGGAACAAGAACGAAGACAAAAACGTTTTTTAACCATAATTCATCGTAAATAGCTGGGACTAAGCTGTAAGTTTCAGAATTTAATTTTTATACTATATAATTATACTACATTATTTTTCATGACGGTAGCACTTATATTCGCGCAGATATAAACATTTCTTTCAAGACTGCCAATTTTATTTTCCTTTGTTGGCTCATAACGCATGGAGTTTTCTGTCATACTTTACCAAACCTTCTTAAAAGATGACAACATACTAGAGAAATATCATACTAAAATTTAAACAAAATGGTTGAAAATTCCTTGAAATATGAACATACAGTGGAACTCCGGTAAATCGACACGCGGATAACTCGACAACCTCAGTAAGTCGACATTTATTTTTTTGCACGTCATACTTTCCCAGACCTTCATAAAAGATGACAACAGACAAGAGAAATATTATGCTAAAATTTCAAACAAAAGTATTGAAAATTCTTTGAAATATGAACATGCAGTGGAACTCCGGTAACTCGACAACCTTAGTAGGTTTATATTTATTTTATTTTTATTATTTTTTTTTTGGCCCAATGATAATTTCTATGAGTGAAAACTTTCCTAACTTGACATACTTTAGAGAGCCTCTGTAAATCGACATCTAACATGCAGTGGAACTCCGGTAACTCGACAACCTAGTAGGTCGACATTTGTATTTTTGGCCCAATGTCAATTTCTATGAGTGAAAACTTTTCTAACTTGGCACACTTTAGAGAGCCTCTGTAAACCGACATCTACTTGCTATTTTAGTCCACTTTTTGCTATCGATATTCGTTTACAACGACCGTTTCCGAGATTTTGTTTTTAAGCGTCAGTCAATTCATTTTTCTGAAAAGAGCTCTTTTCAAGAATTCCCACTTGTACTCACAGGAGACAGTCACCACACTTTGTGCTGTCGGTGCAGTTCGCTAAGAAGGGAGTGGGAAAATGTGTCCAGGTCTGTCCAGAAGAGAAACAGGGCAGCATCAGCACAACACATGTTTTTCAAACAAGCGTAAGCAGGGTTTTTCTCATAGGGCCATGCTCCACATCGACGTAATAAAGCAGAAAAAATAGGCAGAAGCGTAAAATGGATTCAATGGTATTCCTATGGAAAGTACCCAGATTTTCGGTTTCTGCCTTCAGTTTCGGTCGCGTTTTACGCTGATGTGGAGCATGGCCCTTAGATAAGGAGCTCTTATCTCCTTTTAAAAAATATGGATTTATTTCTAATACGGTATTCAAAATTGTCCCAATTATTTTGATATGGTTTTTTTTTTTTTTTGAAAAAAAAAAGAAAGAAGGAAAAAACCATTTAGGGTCCTGCTCCACATTGGCGTAAAGCAGAAACGTAAGATGGATTACATAGTGTTCCTATGGAAAGTACCCGGATTTTCGGTTTCTGCCTTCGGTTTCGGTCGCGTTTTAAGCTGATGTGGAGCAGGGCCCTTACTGATTTTTTTTTTCTTTTAAACCCGTTGATGATAAGCACTAGCAAAAAAGCAATACAGAAAACACTACAATTGTTGAAATTATGAAACCTCGGTAAGTTGACACCCACTAAACTCGACATATTTTCATGGTCCAGTGGGGTGTCGAGTTACTGATGTTCCACTATATAGAGCAATTAATTTTTCACTGCGCAATGCGCATGCGTGAACAACAGAAATTTGTAACTAAATTTTTTTTCATCATATAGCAATATTCATCATCTCATTAAAAAAAAAAAAAAAAAACTCCAGTTGAATATTTAAAAATTGAGAAAGATATATCAGTTATCTAAAGAGATTACTTTCAATTAATCTGAGATAGGCTACAAATCGAAAGGAATCGTTCACAAATCGGCAACACTGGCTTTCGATCTTCCGGCGTTTCTGAGGAGTGAAAAATAATAAAAACAGACTTTTTGCGAATAATCCCTTTCGAATCGTCTATTATCCAAGAATTATTGAAAATCGGCTCATCATATCGCTGATATCTTTCAAAATTTTAAAGATAATCAACTGGATTTTTTTATCCATTGAAGGATTTACATGATTTATTTATTTTTTTTACAAATAAAGTTGCAGTTCGCACGTGTACAGTGAAAAATTAATTATTATTTCAATAAATGTTCAATATTTTGACTTAAAATTTTAGTATGATATTTTTTTTATATGCTGAGGTCTTTTCTAAAGGCTTAATAAAGTTAGACGCAAGGGCTGATATAATGAATAAATACCTTTATTTCTCCTCATTGCCTACAGCGCAACGATTGAAAAACAAAATTGGTAGTTTTTAAATAGCTGTTTATATGTTCGGGAATATAAGGGATTCAGGAAACTTTCACAAAAATATGGGAAATAATTACACGTCATAATCTTCAAATTAATGTCTGAAATTTGCAGCTTATTAAAAGCTTTTTACGATGTATCATGGTCAAAAAAAAAAATCTGTTTCCACCCCCTCTCTTTTGTCCCTTAAAGGCATGCGTGCTATTTTTTTAGAAAATTTCAGTTGAAGCCTACATATTTTGGGACAAATGTTGAAAAAAAATCTTTCTCTTATTTCCCGAGAAATCCTTAAAAATGCAAATTTTTGACTGTCTCAATACTTTTGGTGATACAGTGTAGATCACAAATTTACTGGCGGATTTTTTTCAAACAGTTTTTGTTGGAGAAAGCTTTTAATGAAGAATATGTACAGCGAGGATTTTTTTATTTTATTTATCATTATTTCGCTGTTTTAAGGCTACTTTTTTGAACGGTTCAATACTTTTAAACATTAAAGATATCACATTTTTTCTTTTTTTTTTTTTTTTTTTGCAGAAAATTTGTTTCGCTTCTGAATGTATTCTCAATTTTTGGTTTTAAGAATTAAAAAAGTTTTTAATAAAAATCGAAATACCATATCTCGTAAACTTAACATTGACACAAGTCAAATAAATATGACTGCATCAAAATCAAATGAATGTTGCTCTTAGAATTATAGAGCTTTTGACTCCGACTCCAAATCCACGAATCCAACTCCGACTTCACAGTCATAGCCAAATTCAATCTCGAAAAAAAAAAAAAAAAAAAAAAAAACCTCCTACTCTTAAACTTTTTTAAAAAGCCTTCGACTCCTAACTCCGACGTCAACTCCCTTTCCCAAAAATCAGTCCAAACCCGACTTTAAACTCCGACTCATTTACTCCAAAATTAGTTCGAATCCTCAGCCCTGGTGAATACTGTAAAATAATTATTATTAAAATGAATGGTTTTTATTTTCATTCTAAGGTTAATTTGTTTATTTTATTTTATTGCAACGAAAAATGAAAGAAAATTTCGAGTGCATTATCTTTTTAACATAAAGAAGAGAACAGCTCTTTTCTTTCTTTCTTTTTTTTTCCCTTTTGTTGATGAAATTAGGTATTTAACGGGGAATTTTATCACTTATCTATTTATAATTCTATCTGGCGTCAAATTGGAGTAGAGTATATATGTGATAGACAGACTGGAAAGTGTGCGCCACTGCCAGTGATGAGCGTAAAAATAAAAAAGCATCCATTTTCGAAATGCTGTTTCGAAGTTGAATTTTAATGTTGTGACGCCCCCCCCCCCTCGATAACAGCAAAATTTAAATTAGAACGTTTCCTTTATTTCATAGGTTGACCGTTTTCGATATTTCAAAATAAATTTTAGAATATTTTATGAAAAACTGATTTTGCAAATTTTGTAAATTGTCAAAGAAATGTCTTTAATAACTTTGGAAAGCACACAGCCAGCATATTTTGTTAATTTATATCTCCTCCGTGCCAGATCTCCAATTTTTCCTAACCGAGCTAAAAACTTGAAACTACCGCCCTCATTAATCTTCCTTCAAATTTATATGCTGAGAATCAACGGAAAAACACAGAAAGGAATTTAACGCCCCACCGACTAAAGAGCTTTGCCTCCCCCTTAGATACGACACTGCACAATCCTCTCTCCAGCAAAGAGAATGAAATTCACACTTTCAGCTATGTTTGTTTTTTGACGACTTACCAGTTCCAGAAATTGAAAAATAAGGTTTATTAAATGAGTATTTTTATGTGAATTTTGTAATCACGCCAAGTAAAAATTCAAAGTCAACTTGTTTGCTTGCCACTAGATGGCAGCATGAAACACGAGAAAGAAAAAATGAATAAGCAGAATGGGTAGTTTCTAAAATATGAAGTCTCAAAAAAGAGCATGAGAAGATTTCGGAAGCTTGTTCTTTTCTAAAATTTGGTGGTTGTACCAAAACCCGACTATCCAAATTTCTCCAAGAAGCTGAGATGAAATAATATATTTCAGTAAGGTTATAAACAACTAAACTTATTTATGAAGTGACACCACTTCCGTTTCCGGTATCTTGCAATGTGTTTGTTTTGTTTATTTATGTGTGCTTGGTGTGCTTATTTGATTTCGAATTAGTTGAAGCACTGTGACTGAACATTTCATTTAATTTTGCTTGTGCTTATTTGAGAAAACTACTTTGAAACCTTCTTGTTTGCTATGCAGTTTCAAATTGCATTAGCTTTGTTTTTACTCAAAGTATTTTTATAATTGTTCATCTTTTGAATAATCTCGTTTTAGTCTTTTTGAAAGCTATGTTCCGATCTAAGAACATCACTCTTCTTACTTTTTCCAAAATAAAATACTTGCGATTTCTGCACAAAAGCTTTCCAAATTATAATACTGTTAACGAAAAAAAATCATTTAAAGATAGACTTTTAAAAGGCCCATCTTTCTCTGAATTCATTGATAAAAAACCAGTTATTCAAAATGAAGCTTTCGAGTATCCACCCTATTTACCAAAGATTTCTTCAGAAAATGCCAGGAAAGGTAAATTTGTTTTTTTTTTGAAGTATAAACATGTAATTACTACATCAAATTGTCTTCATTTCACCTATCAAGTTCAGGCCTCATAGTTATCCTATATTTCCTATATTTTCTCAGTTTGTGAGATATTATCCTATATTTCTTACTTACTCCTATATTTTATTTCTAACTCCTATATTTTTTTCATCAGATATTAGATGCTGCCCAAAAATGCAAAAAATACTTTCTTCCTCATAATATTTTGCAGATTAATTCCGATGGGATTTAGCTAAATATACAAATGCCTTCTGGTTGCATCAAACGAATTGATGATTATTGGGGTAAAATATTAATGATGAAAAATAATCTTGGCAATTTCAAGTACCCCTTGCTCTCGAAACTCGTTAAAGCAGTTTTGAGTATATATCATGGTCAAGCTGATGTCGAAAGGGGATTTTCTGTTAATCGTCGTTATGTCACTACTTCTCGTGCTTCTTTGAATGAGCATACCATAAATAGCCTTCGTTATGTTGAGGCAGAAATCAGATGCAGGGGTGGTGATGTGACGAAAATTCCCGTAACGCTTAAGTTGTTGAAATCTTTTCGGGAAGCTCACAAAATGTACAAAGCATACTTAAAGGAAAATAAAAAAGAAGAAACAGAGGCTCTAAATTTAAAGAAGAAATGTGATGATGAAGTAAACAGCTTAGAAGCTAAGAAAAAACAGCTACAAAAAGCATTGGGTAACAGTCACCATTTAATTGGAGAAGCCAACATGAAACTAACAACTCTGCGGTTAACCCATTTATGCCCAGTAGCCTAAAAATGGGATGCTTGTTAGTTACTGCATAAAAAAACCTGTGATGGGTATATCATTTTACTAAAGCTGTTTTTCCCAAGTTAAATACTTGAGATTCTTCTTGAGAAAACCAGTTAGAGACCACTATTTGTGCATCAGAGTTTATTTATCGACAGCTATTTTCAGACAAATCAGTCGAGCAACGATCCAGCATGGGTAGCCACCGAAAGTAATTTATTTTTTGCGAACTTATTTTTCATAAAATTAAACCATTTTAAAATGATGTGCTTAAAATTGATCACAGATACCCTCTGTAATGTTACTTTGCAAAAGTAAAGTCGAGTAAGGTCGCAATTCGCTCACATATCTGCAAAATATCCCATAAACAGGACGTTAAATAACTTAATAAATATGGCAACGGCGAACTATTTCAAACCTAAAATGTATGTAAACCATTCCAAGTAAGAGTTTTAAGCAAATAAAAATTGTAAAAAATTGTTTAAAAAAACTTGGGCATAAATGGGTTAAGCTAATTATAGAGCTAACATAAATTCAACAATGGTGTATTAGTAAGAGTTTAAAAACATTATTAAGTTTTGTGTTCTGATCTAAAAAGTATGATCAGCTTTAAGTTGACATTTTCAGAAGAATTCATCAGAAAAATCTAAGATACTTTTAATGGGGCTACTCGTTTGAACTAATGTGAACTAAGCTTATATATTTAGTCTTAACATGCTACTTTTTACAAACATGTTTGCTCTTCCCAGAAATGCATTTCTCTTTCATTCAGAATTCTCTCAAGCAGGCCTCTCATTTGGAAATATGGGGAGATACACACTATATAGCGTGCCTGGATTACATACATGTGATTCTTCAGTCAATTGGCGGAAATCAGCCGATTTGATTGGTAAACATAGTTCTGTCCTTCTCTATCGGGCCTTAAAAAAATTTCCCCATCCGCTCTAAAATTTTCATTCCATTTAAAATTTCTACGATTTCTAGACGAAGATAATGGGAAGCGATGGCGATCTACACAGTTTTGAAAGGGAGCATTCTTCACTTGCTTGGTTTTGGTTAGAAATTTCATTTTGAAAAGATAAAAAAATAAATAAAATAAAACAGAGTTAGAGAAACCAAAATGATAAAAGTTAAAAATAAAAAATTAAATGCATTTAATAGCACTTTTGCCCTTCGAACCAACCATACACAACACGTCAAATATTTTCAGCCAAATTGTTTTGAAAGTAATCGCAACAACGATCAATAAGTGCTTTTTTCTCTTTATGAATTTAGTTTGTGTAATTTTAATAGTATAGTAACATGCTAACTTGAAGATGACCGCTGAAAGTTTTTAAAAAAATTTAACTTTGTCTTCATATAATCTTGGATTTCAGTTACGGCTTAAAGTTTTTCTTCCAGAAAAGTTTAAAGAAATAAAAATAAATTTTCTGTACGTTAAGGTATGCAATGCTTTTCTTAGAAAATGTAATAAATGTTTTTTTAATGTTTCAATATTTAAAGATAGAAGTAATCTGTTAATTCTTTTTAGCAAAAGAAAGAAAAGCTTGTTACATGATAGATATATATACAGGTATTAAATATTGCCCACATAGATACACCATATATTACACATTAAGGGAAAATATAAAGTTCACTATTTTCTGTATGTGTGGAAATTCTTATGTTCTCACACCTGTTACTCTTCACATTTATATAATTTTATGCAATGTAGAATCCTACTGAGAATGGTGCTTTTTTTTTTAAACATGTGGTGCAAAACATGTTAGTATTCTATCTCTTGAAATTTCGATATAATTCGCTACGGATCTTGTATATTTTCTTTGAGACTCCTTTACATATTTTTTTTTCCCTTCAAACTCCTATATATATTTTTTTCCCTGCTATGACCCCTGCAAGTTCCAAATTTAAGCATTTGAAATACGTATTTAAAAGCAAGAAATATACGTTGTGTATTAATTAAAAATCATTTGTTTTTGAAAATGATTTTTATAATGTAGTTATGGTAATAAATTGCAAAAGTAATAGGATTTTCTCAATGAAATTTATTCTCAACAATTGGTTTTATTTGAGCAATTTAGTTTATTGCAAGTGGTTGTTACATGTATTATTGAATGGAGTGAATAGTTTTTAGAGGCCTCATGATTTTTATTGGGGATTGATTCACTGAATAGGACCAGCCCGGCTGGGCTCAGGCCCTGTTGTTGGTCATTTGTATTTGAAAAAGTAAAATTTGTTTTACTGAAAAATAGGAATGCATGGCAGCTTGCTACATCATACAGATTGGAGTCTTGTAACTACTGTTAATTCAGTTTTTTAAAAAACTTTTTGAAATACTCTTGTTTTAAAAAATATGAATATGTGTGTGAACACCTGTTTTGAAATTCCTCAATTGTATATTATTTGCAGTCTACATAGAAACCTATGGATGCCAAATGAATGTCAGTGATACAGAAATTATTCTTGCCATCATGGAAAAATCTGGCTTCAAGGTCTCAAAAGATATTCATGACGTAAGTACAATGAATGAAATGTGAGGAACCTTCTTGAATAATGACTCATAAACAATTCAAAATTTTAAAGACGAAGCAATTCAAAATTTTGTCCTCTAGTGATATTGATTCTACTTTATCCTTCATTTGCTATTTCATATTTAACTCTCAAAGGAACACTTTCTATCAAACCTTCAAAGATATTATTTCCTAAAAGCAATGCCAAACAAATCAGTTATGGCATTCAGATGTATCTGTTTTGCCCTTTTTTTTTCTCTCTCTCTCAGACTGGTAAGTTCAAATAACGATGGTGCTTCAACTAAGCAGTTTGGCATTGCTCTCAATTCCCCCTTAGCTCTGGTTATGGGGCGGTAATTTGTATCGTCTATTATTCCCTATATTTATTATTTTTAGTTATTGATAGTTGATCTTGTGCATATGCTTTTGCTGTATAGTTGTCCTAGCATCTTTAACAAGTTTATAAGACTATATAAGATCTTTGTGTTAAGTTTATTCTCATTACAAATTTATACTATTGTATCTAGTAGTTCAAAATGATAAATTTTCTTAAAATTTATTTATAGTTTGTATTTAAAATTTTTACCTCTCCAGGGGCCAATCTAGAGAAAAATTTGGTCCATTAAAGGACTCTTCACAAAATTCAGTCACTCAAAAATGGACCTTTCACACCGCACTCCAAAACGGACTCTTCACAAAAATCCGAGTTTAAAGAACGATTGGGTATATATATATATATATTTCTTGCCGTAACTATTTTTCACAAAATACAAATTGGTTTTCACTAAATTCCAAGCTATTTTTCACAAAATTCCAAAAACAGAACTTTGGTCAAATATCCTGGATTGACCCCTGCTCTCAATATTCATGATATTTCTTCATAAACAATTATATTAATTTTGCAAAGTTATGTCCTGTCAATCAGACATAATATAGTATCCATTTTCAGTTAATCAAGTATTAGTTGCTTTGTTGAAAATTTTCTTTTATCTTTGTGCATTAAAATTTTATATATTTTTGGAATTATATTTACAAGTTAAGAGTTCAAATTATTGAGAAAATGCAAAGTGAAATTCATAGGGTTGGATCTGTGTCAATAAATGTTGTCTTGTCTCTGTACCTTTATGTTTAATGTTAACATAAATGTCAATGATAATGTTATTATTTCAGACTGATGTGATATTCATTATGACTTGTGCTATTCGAGAAGGAGCAGAACAGAAAATATGGAAAAGATTACATTATTTAAGAAGTTTAAAGAAACCTAAATCCAGAAGGTCCTTAAAAATTGGAGTTCTTGGTAACAATCTTTTTTTTTTACTTTATTGTATTTTTTAATTTTTATAATGATCTCTTTTGTTTTGAGTAGAAATATTTATGCTATCAAAAACTATGAATTCCAGTCCATTTTTTTCTAAAATATGACTATGAATATTATTTCTCCAGAAACTTCAAAATTTATTGTTTCTCTACTAATATTAAAATTTGGATTTAAATGGGATTGTAAATTGATTCTTGAAAATTTAAGCTTCAGTAAAAATGTAAATTAAAATAAATATGTGATTCCTTTTCTATAAAATTTTCTCCACAGGTAGTGAAATATTATTATGCAAAGTAACAGTAGACACTTGAACTTTGCAGCGGTTTCCAAGATATGCTATATACGTGAATGTGTTTGCAAAAGCAATGGAAGCAAAGCTAATTTTAGTTCTATCCCAAAAAGAATAACACAACAAAGACACTTTTATTATAAAAGTACCAATACACCTATTTATGGTCAAAATCCATTAAAATATTTTGAATTTTAATCTTTAATCATTTAATAGCTATTAAAACTAATTCCCTGAAAAAAATACACTTTTTATATTTTTTCTTTTTTCCATCCTAAAAATACTTTCATGACATATGAATCAGCTTTTGTGAATAGAGCGTAAGTCAATGCTGTTTATAGCTGCATATGCCCTTTCAACAAAAATTGATTCATATGTCATTATTAAAAAATTTTTTTACAAAAAATGTGATTTAATTTAAGGCAGCTACTGGACAAATAACATGCTAAAGCAATTCAACATTTTCTTTTTAACAGGTTGTATGGCAGAAAGACTAAAGCATAAGTTATTGGAAAAAGAAAAAATTGTTGACATAATAGCTGGCCCTGATAGCTATAAAGATTTACCAAACTTAGTATCTCTCGCAGATGATGGGGAGAAAGCTGGTAAATCTTTGTTTTCATGTATTAATTATTTCCATGCAGTAATCTTTAAAATCTATTCATAAAATGCTATGAAATGTTTTCTAAAATATCATTAAATGACTGATGTAAATAAATAAAATAACTACTTCAAACACTTTATTTCAGCTGAGGAATTTAATTTTTCAATAAATAGATATTTTAGATGTATTAAAATCCAATGCACTAAGATTGTGTGCTTTAAAAGCATTAAAAAAGTTTAATTTTCTTGTTAATAAAACATTTGTAACATCTAAAATCACTCAACGGCTTTTTCAATTTTTAGGAAGACTTGATGTTTTTAAACAAAACTATAAAAGGAGCAAACTGCTTACATTGTATAAAAGCAGTTAATGAAGCTTGTCAAAAGAAAAATTTATTCAAGTACATTACAGTGGCCACTGCTTATATGAACTACGTTTGTTCTAAACAGTTTTGATTCAATAAAGTGTCTGATTCAATAAAGCTGGATATTGTTCTGTTTTTGTGATTTGATTCATTAAAGTAGTTGATTCAATTAACCAGCGTCCACTGCGTTACTCTTCATGTTCGCAAACCCGAAATTCACTTTTCAATTTGATGTAATTTAAATAAACCTCAGAAAATAGTTTAGTTTGACAGAACTGTAACAAAATCGAGGATTCTTGGCAGTTAATATTGTTCATTAGAAAACAACTTATGCTTTACAGTACATTTAAATTTAAAATTAATTGCATTTAAAGAAGATACACTATCAATCATTTTTAGAATTCTTGGAAAGCTGTAGATCTTGATCAGAACATTCTTCTGAAAGAGATGTTTTAAAGAACCCAATTGTAACAGTTCTATTATATTTCAGTTTACATTTTAAAAAATATTATTTAAAAGAAAAATAATATCCCCACCCTCTCCCCTTTAAGGAAGATTAATAGGTATAAGATCATGTCTGTTGCTACTGAAAAATGTGTACACAAAAAAGTTCTGTTATTATCATCTGTTTAATGAGTGTTAATCATCTTGCTTTTTGTTTAGTGAATTTAGTAGCTATTGCCTGTAACTGATTTGAAATGGTAATCATTTCAGTGCTGATTTTTGAGTGATATCAGCAGTTCAGCTTAATATTTCATAACCAAAATCATTGTATGATATGTTTCCCACATTTCAAAGTTTTCATTTTCCAGAATTGGCAGTTTGCAATTTTTACTCATGTTTTCATATAAAAGTTAAAACTAGAATTTGAAATATTTTAAAGTATGTCTGTACAAAAGCGGTCTTCATTGCGAAAAGTCATGGAAAAGCCAAGGGAATTTCTATGGAACAACTACAAAACTGATTTTATCATTTAATATACAAAACATATTTATTTGTCCTTAAGATATTGTGATTTCTTCATAATGTAAACAAAAGTTCATTAGTTAGCACTATCTTTTGTCCAAATTGATCTTCACTTTAAAAATTTTAAGTTTTTAAATTGTTCTTCCAAATACATTCACAAATGTAAAATAACGTGTTTAACTAATGTTTTATCCTTATTATTTTCAGTTAATGTTATGCTGTCTGTTGATGAAACTTATGCTGATATTATGCCAGTGAGAGTTGACAGGGATTCGAAATCAGCTTTTGTGTAGGTTCAGGCGTATTTTTTTTAACTTGTAATATTGATTATTTGATATACATCATTAAATTTTAATTATATCGCAAGATTCCTGAGAAACTTTTGATACAAAGGATGTTTCATTTTTAATATTTTTAGGTCAATTATGAGAGGCTGTGACAATATGTGTACATATTGCATTGTTCCATTCACAAGGGGCAGAGAACGTAGTAGGCCAGTATCTTCAATTTTAAATGAAGTGAAATATTTATCAGATCAAGTGAGTTTTTCTTTTTATTTCTTTAAAATATAATTATTTTTAAAACATTAATTTTTCTATTATAAGCTCTCTTTTTAACATATTTATATTTTTTGATTCACTGTAGAGCCTCAATTAACCAAAGTGGTCAGGACCAGGCCACCTTTAATTTATTAAAAACTTAAGCAAAATAAAAAAATTGTCAGCAAGAGACCATTGAAACTTTTAACTCCAGATTTTAACATGCACACATATACTAAATGATTACTAAATGTGATGTTTTATTTAAGTATTACTTTAATGTTGTTTTATCTAGAGGTAATGCAGGAAATTATAGGCCTGTGAGTCTGACTTCAGTGGTATGTAAAATTTTTGAAAGATTGATCAAAATTAAGATTATGAATTTCTTAGAAAATAATGGGCTGTTGAGTAGTTTGCAGTATGGTTTCAGAAAAGGTAAATCGTGTGCTACTAATTTATTACATTTCTACGACAAGGTTACCTTGGCTTTAGATAGCAAAAAATGCGTAGATGTTGTTTACATAGATTTTCAAAAAGCTTTCGATAAGGTACCGCATGTAGCACTACTCAGCAAATTAGCTGGTATAGGGGTAGGAGGTAAAATTCTAGTTTGGGTTAGGAATTGGCTGACAGGAAGGAAACAAAGAGTAGTTGTTAGGGGTAACTATTCTAAATGGAGTGAAGTTTTAAGTGGGGTTCCCCAAGGATCAGTTTTAGGTCCCCTTTTGTTTATTATTTTTATGAATGACATTCATGAAAATGTTTCTGGAAACATGAATTGTTTTGCCGATGATGTCAAACTTATGGGGGTTGTGGAGAATGACGAACAAATAAATCAGCTGCAACAGGATTTGGATCATATTACTAAATGGGCAGACAAGTGGGGTATGGCAGTTAATGTTGGGAAATGTCAAGTGCTGCATTTCGGTCATGGAAATAAGCATACAAGCTATTATTTACAGGGTTCAGTCATTAGTAGGGCAGATAATGTTATGGATCTAGGTGTCTTAATAAATCAGGATTTCAAGTCCAGTCAACAGTGCAGCATAGCTAGTAACAAAGCCAATAGGATGCTTGGGTTTATTAATAGATCTATTTCAAACAAATCTAAGAAGGTTCTTCTGCCTCTATATAGAAGTTTGGTAAGACCTCATTTGGAGTATGCTGTTCAGTTTTGGTCTCCTTATCTGAAGAAAGACATTAATTTATTGGAAAGGGTACAAAGGAGGGCTACAAGGTTAGTGAATGGACTTTCTAATTTAGACTATGATTCCAGACTTAGAATGCTTAATATGTATAGTCTTGAGCAACGGAGAACCAGAGGGGACATGATTCAGTTATTTAAATTTATTAAAATGAATGATGTTGCAGGGTTGGATTTTTGCAAGGAAAGCAGGACAAGGGGTCATTGTTTTAAGCTGTTTAAACCTCAGGCGAACCTGGAAATTCGAAAAAATTATTATTTTAGCAGGGTAGTGGGAACTTGGAACAGCTTACCGGAAGAGGCGGTAAAGAGCAATGGAGTAGATGGCTTTAAGAGGGCCATTGATCTTCATTGGGGTCTTTAATTTGACTAGGACCAGCCAAGTTGGGCCCTGAGCCTGCTGCTGGTCGCCACATTTGTATTTGTATTGTATTTGTATTTGTATTAATTATACATCCCAATAAATTTGTTCAATAAATGTTATATGGAGCAGCAAATGCAGTGCAAATTCAATTAAATACGTTATGCATACTTTATATTTAGGAATGTACTTACTTTATATTAAAGAAGAAAAAGAGCAGGTATAGCAGGAAGTTTAATTTTACGTGGAGTAGGGAGAAAGAAAAAGAAGTAAGATTAGCCTCTGTTGACCTTGAAGAGATATTTAGCTATATGCCATAGTGCAATTGGTACCACTGTTTTGCAAACTTCATATTTATAGTGTTATTAATAGTGCAATTAATTTTGAAGTTACGTATGAACTTTAGAAAAAAACTTAATACTGTGAAATTGTCCAGTTTGATTTTTAAAAATTTTTATTTGCATTAAACTTTTATACCAATGATACTTTGTTGTTTAAAAAAAGCCTTTTTTCTAACAGGATAATTAAAGTTTTAACATTATTTCTAGAGGTTAGTACTTTGCAAATTTTAATTTTGAAAAATAAGGGCTTATGTTCCTTCACATTTCAACGTAGCTTCTCTTTGCTGAATTATTGTATTACTAAAAGTTTTAGTAACAGTACTTTTCAAAATTCAATTGCTATTTAATTTTCAAAGGAGAAATTATGATTCTGATAATGTTAAAGAAGTGTATCAGTTGAATTCTGATCATCTTTACAGCTCATTTATTTTACATATTGTTATGTTATAAATTAATGCCATTTTAATTAAAATGTTGCTCTAATTAGTTATCATGATATTAATATTTACTTATATATATGAAAACTATTTTTTTTTTTTTTTGTGTATGTGCAGGGTATTAAAGAAATCACCCTTTTGGGACAGAACGTCAACAGTTACAGAGATGTTTCAGAATCTGCTCAATTATATTCTTCTGATGTTAGAGCCAAAATTCAGCTTAGCTCTGGATTTCAAACAGTGTATAAAGACCGTTTTGGAGGACTACGATTTGCTGATTTGTTAGAAAAGGTATCAGACATCAATCCTGAAATGAGGATTCGTTTTACGTCGCCTCATCCTAAAGATTTTCCTGATGAGGTAACTTATCCTTCTTTTAATAATTGATATGAAATTAAAAAATATATCAAGCATGTAAATAACTAGAAGTTTGTCTATAACTAAATAAGCCTTTTATGTCACATATCAATACTGATTTTCAAGTTGCAGACCAATCTTCTCTTGATTGTCATCTGCTCCAAATATTCTTTTGCGTAAATAAATTTTTTTTAGTGGAAAGGAGTTTTTTTGAGAGCAAAATAAGACTTAAGATAAAAGAAAGCAAATAATTTAAACCTAATATACATGACTTTTTCTTTTCTTGCAAGAGAGATATGATTGTAACAACCAGTAGTGTAGCTAGGGGGCCCAGTGCCCATGGCGAACTTGAAAAATTGTGCCCCAAGAGATATTGGGGGTCATTGTGACCTCCCAAAACGTCCTTACCCCAAAAATTTTGATTTATTTATTCAAAAAACTTGCAGATGATGCTGTAATCTTTTTTTTTTCTTTTTTCTTTCTTTCAGCATTTTTAACGATGCTCAGTGTTCCCCCTCATGTTATGTGTGCATGATATGTCTGCTTGTTCGTATTATTGGGTAAAATTCAAGTTTTTTTTTTTACTAGTTTTCAGTTCAATTTGAGAGTTTTTGTTTTTCCCACAATTTTAGTTCGGGGCGTTCCTACCTTTCCTCATCATTTCACATAAATTCAAAAAAGCAAATAATTCTTGAAATTCATTCTAGAACTGGGAATGATAAAACAAACTGATTAACACGCATATTTGTGTACCGTTTTACCACCCCCCCCCCTTCTCCCACGCAGAGTACACACGGTATCTTCCCTCAACATTCACTTCGCTTTTCCTTGTTCAGTAATACATGACAAACAATACCTATTTTGTTTATTGTGACAATAGAAAGAGCACAAAACATATTGCTCTGGCGGGATCACAAATCGAGCTCAATCCCTCACAATAATACTGAAATGGTAATAAGAATAAAGAACAAGTATAGCGCTATATATAGTTTAGAAGTGAGAGCACTTCATTAAAGTACACATAAAATAGAAAAATGCCTAAAATACGAAATCGAAACTTACTAAAAATGATTTATTTATTTATTTAGTTATTTTTTATTTATTTTTTCTTTTGAACCTCCTAACCTTCTATACTGAGCCATCTAAGCACAAACAGTGTTTGAAAACGTTACTCGCTCACAATCCAAGCCGCTGTACTGTGTTATTCATTTTTGGAATCTTCATTTAATGTAGGCTTTTGGTACAATTTTTAAAATCAAGAAATTTGCAATAGTCGTTTTTTAGAACCTACCCCCCCACCCTCCCCTACAGTGTTTGAGAAATACATATTATTCTCTCGCTAGTTTTCGCCACAGAAAATTGTTACCAACAGAGGAGTTATTTTCTGTTATCATAAAATTACATTCCAAAATTCTGTATCTGAAATGTTTTCAACAAAAGCTCGTCGATTTTTAAAATCGTAGAACATTATTTCCGAAGTTTTGTTTGTAATTGATAAGTGGAAGTGATATCGTGAAAAAACGGCTGGAAAGAAGCGGAGAGAAAAGGTTTGGTGCTATATCCTCTAAATGGATAAGACCGGCCGATTTCAGATCAGAATATTATAATACAGACTCCAGACCCCATGTAACTAAATTATATCCTGCCAGATAGATTTAAGCTAACATCAGTGTATCCAACTGAAATCTCCCAAAGCAAAGTTGCACATTTTGTATGGTTTGTCTTGTAGTGTGAGGGCGCAGTTTGCGTTACTCGGGGTGTCAATAAAATTTTCATTTTTTAGTCTGTTTGGACTTACAGAGTTTTTTTTTTTTTTTTTTAAATCTTGTGGGAACGCGTTTTGTACTTAAGGTTTTTAATAAAAACTATTTTCTATAATATTTCATGTTTTCTGGAATTTTCAAATTTTATGTTTTAATGTACTGTTTTATATTTTTAGGTTCTGCATGTAATAAACAGTAGACCTAATATTTGCAAATTACTACATTTGCCAGCTCAAAGTGGCAATTCAGAAATTTTAAATCTTATGAGGAGAGGTTACACCAGAGAAGCATATTTAGACCTTGTTGATCACATAAGAAATGTTATACCAGGTGTGCTTTTTTTTCTGTTTAAAAATTATTTTACTATTAGAAAATATAATTAATGCTGTCAAATATGGTTCAGAATTTAATCTTAAAGAATCTAAAAAAGAAAACAATTGAAAAAAAAAAACACTAAATTTACTGTTTGAAAACGTTTTGTATTTTATTCCTTTACTTTTTTTTCTTTTATTTATTTATTTTGCATTTATTTTTTAAGGGGAAAAAAAGAAAGTTAGAAGGAAAAACTTCGCAGGTCCACAATTTTTTTTTCCAAATCTACTTTGCCAGTCCGTGAGTGAAAAAAAGTTTGAGAAATGTGCTCTCAAACTTTTTTTAAATCACCAACAGACCTTTTAAATAAAATTAATTTTCTCAATTTTTGCATTTTACAGTGACATTTCTTGTTCTCCAAAACGATTTTCCTGCTAAATATGTGTATGCAATACTTTTGCAATGGTATGCTGCGACAACATATTTTATCATTTATTTTTATGTACAAAACTTCTTTAACTTCTTCTATTTTGTGTAGGTCTCCCATTTTGTGATTATTTTTCAAGGTCCATTTTTTCCTTCATCAGGATAATTGCTGTCTCTTCCTCCCTCAAATCTAATGATGCAGTATTTTAATGACGTAGGTGTTGAAATAGGATTTGGCCTTCAATGAATACTGATATATATTTTGTATTTAACTAAGCTTGTATTAATTAATCTCATATTTCATTAATCTTGCAACATCTGTAGGAGTAACTAAGTGTGAGGTTACATTCCAGTTTTGCTGTGTATAAATCTTGTTGTTATGTGTTGTGTTTGTAATGTCTTGTGGAAGTGTTATCATTCAATGTTATATCTAAAAGTATCTATGAAAAGGTTTGGGCCTACAAATTTTATAGATAGTGTTTTATTAAACTGAGTTTATTTTTTCTGGTATTTTTCTTCTTTTATTATAATTATTATTTTTAATCTATATAGGTGTTGCATTTACATCTGATTTCATTTGCGGATTTTGTGACGAAACAGAAGATCAACATAAAGATACTCTATCCTTAATTGAAAAAGTGAAATATGAATATGCTTTTATTTTTCCTTATAGTATGAGAGAGGTAAATTAAACAGTTATTTATTTATTCATTTTGTTGATTGCTGAAATTATTTCTAAAGTATAATACTATTATACTTTTTCATAAAACTAATGAAAGCAATGTTGATTAAAATATAACGAAATAAGCAACCAATAGTAGACTGTAATATAATTTGAATTAATTAATTAATTTTTTTATTTAAATTTAAATCATTTTCTAAGTAAAGACAGAGGTTTGTTATTATCTTTTTTTTTATTACATTATTTTTATATTTTAAAATATACAAGCTCAAAAGTGAAAATGAATGATTAAATTTGCGAAACATAATAATATTTATGAAAATAACTATTGTTCCAATAATAGTATTCTAACTTCTGACTAAATGTTGTGGCCTTTTAAAAAAAAATTCCCGCATTAAAGAATCAATGTATAAAATAATTGGAATTTAAGTTTTTGCTAAACATACCTATATCTGAAAAGTGATTAAAATATTTTATATGAAGTACTTTTAAGTGTTTGGAGTAAATTTGTTTTCAATGCAGTTTTTTAATTTATTGATGCTCATAGAAAACAAAAATACTTCTTAAAAATTCGAACCAATTTATCCAGAGACATTGAAAATGACAATTGAATTTTATGCATTAAACTAGACATTAAATGAGAAAAAAACATGTGAATTTTATGTAATAACACAAATAATCAATAAGTTTTGGTAAACTTGGTGTGCTTGATAACTTATTTTGTTGATAAACTTATTCATCTTAATTTATTTGAAAAATGAATAATAAAATATATAATAGTAATGTATATTCTTTTATTATAATAATTAATTATTTATGAGAATGTGCCATTTTCATTCCTACCCCACTGAAGCACCCACTTCAGATATACATGTACATTAGAGGTTAATTGGCCTCAGAACGTTCTTTACTCCTTATCTGGAAAAATGAATTTCCCTTTCTCATTAAATTGGTCACATCAAGTTTCAGTTATTTTTCACTGGCTCTTGCAAATGAATACTTTCTTGCAAATGAATACTTTCTAACACACTTGTAACATAAAAAACAAAGGCTTTCATTTTCCTTGTAAATTTCTGAATCTTGTTAAATGTGAGTACCTCATTAGTAAGTCTTTCCATGCCATATTTTCCTTCAATTTGGCTGAATTTCATATTCAATGATCAATTTTTGATCAATTGATCAATTTTTTTGATGATACTGTTTATTAGATATTACATGATTATTCTTATTAATTCAACCTTTCCTAGTATAATTGTATAAAAACATGAAAAATTGTCATTTCAGAAAACTAAAGCTTATCACAGATTAAATGATAATGTTCCTGATGAAATTAAGAAAAGAAGAGCTGATGAAGCATATGATCTGTTCAGAAAATGTGCCTTGGAGCTGCATAGGAAAGAAATTGGAAAACATCATTTAATTCAAGTCTTAGGAGTATGTTGATTATAATCATTTTATTCAATAATCTATTTCAGTTTTTAATATCATTTTTAGCATATAATTGCTGTTATACTTATTTTGTAGTGCTTGTTCAGTTATAGGACATTAATATAAATATATAAGTTAAAAATTGATGTAAAAGGATATTATTATAAACATAAAATTTAGCTGTTGATTGTGAAAATATTATTCATTAAAATTCCAGGGCTCCCAAATGGTCCGTTTTTCCCGCCAAAGTCCGTTTTTTAGAGTTAAGTCCGTTTTAGACCGCTTTTTAACATTTTGGTCCGATTGGTCCGCTTTTATATTATTTTTACTTAAAAATCAACTTTTTTATGTTTTGTCTAAACATGCAGTGCCTCAGTCTTGTTGAACCTGGTTTTCCCAAGTTATTTCGCTTCAGATTGTCGTCATAACTCTTCCTACAACCATCGCAGCATGAAAATTTTGCAAACGGAGTGGTTTGAGGGAGGAGTTACGTCAAATTGAAGCAGAATGTTACCAATATTTTCTGGAACACAGGCCCCAAGTTTGTAAAGGTGGATGGACTTTCCAACTTCCCCTCCCTCAGAAGGAAGACGCTAATAAGAACGATGTTGCTATGAACAATTCTTTTTGCGAATTAAATCCAAAGCAATTTCGTGACTCATACGCCATTTTTTTCACATTGCAAGCACCACGTGTTTGTAAATTTTTATTCCGATTTCTGGACAGTGTTAATCAAATAAAAAATATTTTCGCCAGTTCTTTCCTATTTATCAGAAG